>JAPQRN010022423.1:0-21392 GCA_037367275.1 Coranthus polyacanthus | reverse complement strand
TCATTGGGATAAATAATAATAATAATCCTTATGGATACAATAGGTCCTTGCCATACTACGTATGGCTCGGGCCCTAACTATACTGGCTATAATGAATCAATTCGAGAAACTACAAGGAGCTTTTATCAAGTAACAATAGATATTGTTCATGACTGGGAAAATACTAGAAATTTAAACCCAGGGAAAACTGCAGATTATTATTAAAACTGAACTTTTAATTTGTCATATGTGTGTAAGTCTGATACTGATAATGAGGATTATTTACTGTTGAACTGTTGTTGTGGTGGTTTTAGAGATATTTTGGTACACAATCTGGCTCGTAAGAAGAAATTCACAATATCTCCACTCGGAATTAAAAGTATGACAGGTTTTCCACTCGTATTTGCGGCCTGATGTTCTGGTTTAGCCGACTTACAGGTACAGTTTGTCAAACATAATGTTCTTTCTTTTTAAATTGCTGAAAAAAATCCAGTGCAAACTTTAACTCTATCCTCTATTCTGTCTTTAACCTCAGCGAGACATTACTTTACACTGATTTACTTCATGACAGCGGCTTTACCCGTGTGTATTTATGTTCTGTAATTTTTCATTAAGAGAAAATGATTTCAAAGTGCAGCAAAAGAAAAGACCTTAAATGAACACTGTAAGTGAACTGATCACTGTACATGAAGTATTGAAACAGCGTTTGAATGATTGTGTCCCAGGTTTACATATACAGTAAACATTCTGTAACCCGTATTGATCCATGTCTTTGGTGACATTTCCTTGGTCCTTTGAGGTCTCTAATTCAGTAATGTGAAGATAACAACTGTAACGTTAACAGTTTGTTTGTTAAATTAATCCACAGCTGCCATTTGTCGTCAATAGTAGCTGCTACTTCTGCCTCGTTAACTCATTAAACTTTCAGTTCAGTTCAAAAACGGCTTCTCTTCATAACGTAAGGATCACGTCCAACATATGCCGTGATTTTCTGTTAATACTTTTCTCTGTAATATCCTCTAAACCAGCACAACTCAGGGTTTATTGCATCTCCTCTATTCTCCTGTTGACTTCCTGCCCTCTGCTTGAATTTCCCGCATCACCAGAATCTTTCCATGTAAAGGCACCTTCAGAGTGTGAGATTTCAACATTCTTCTAAGAGTATTGCAGCCACACTGTGTGACATGGATCTAATAAACTTTGACATTTAATATAAATAGACTGTACCTTGATAACCTGCTGAATTGCAGGCTGTCACGTAATATACGCACCATGTTTCGTCAAGTTTCTCAAAAAGTAGTTCAGAAAAGACTTCCTCTTCTTTTTTCCATATTTATAACTGGTGGCATCAAGCGTTAAGGTGCATTTCTTAAGTGGACCAGAGTTAGTATCCCCTTAATCAAAAATCTCAGAAGGGACAAAACAGACTTCTGGTCACCCTAGGGGAGTGGGAAGGGGTACTCACTTGGCTGCATCTTCACCATTAGATGTCACGAAATATCAGGCACTGAACTTTGTAAAACCAACTTTTGCTACAGCCGTTTTTTGTACAATTTGTTTCCTGATTTGACACCTTCACTGTGGCTTTGCATACACTGACCCTGCTCGCCTGATTACTCCTCTGCTTGCTGCTTCCTAGTTTGTTTGCTCCGCTGTTTACCATTTTGTGTGCCGACCCTCGCCAGACTGATTACGCCACCGTAACGTCCATAACCTGCTCTTCCGTGTTCTGACTCCTGCCTGCAATACGACGCTGCCAGTCAGCTACTTGCCTAACCATGCCAGCCATTTTCCACTCAGCCGGTGTGCATCTCTGCTCCTTCGTGGGCCATCACTGGTCTGCCAGCCACTCGCCACTTCCCAGGCACTGCTGTTTGTCCAGCTGTCCTGCTTCCACCTGTCAGATACAACCAGAGACTCATCTGCTGGCAGAATTATCCAGAGATTGCACTCCTTCTCTGCCCATCAGTGCACCACAGATCAGCCCAGATCTGCCAAATCCTCACCTGCCTTAAGTCCACATCCATCTCCATTCCTGTCCATTCCGCACTGTGTTATTGAAGAGGTACTGCACACTGAAACATGCTTTTTTAGCTGTAAACTGAAGTCCTATGACTTAACTGTAATGAAACAATTCAATTCAAACTTTATTAAGGACACAAATCATATAGAGGTCCATAGAATACTAAAATAAATACATTTTAAACACATAATGACTCCTAATAAACACATCAGTGCTGGTGTTAATATTTATAAAAATCAACAAATTTGTAAAAAATCACAATCAGCCATTTGGGATCACTCTGCCTTTCTAATACTTAGGGTCAGGTCCCTCTGTCATGAAATTTTATAACCTTATAACATCCACTCTTTTCTGGGAACCATAACCCAAAGCTATGGTTATGGTTCCCTACCTTTCCCCCTAAAATTATTCGCTGGTCACCTGTTAAGAGGTTAAAAAAAAAAAACTCCCTCAATCAGAGGTATGCTTCCCACCTTCACTTCAGTGGGACTCATGGTCATTTTCCAATGGGAGGAACTGTAACCATTTTGCGAGGTAAAATGAAATTTGTCAGGAATCTGGTGGTTTTGAAGAGCGCTTCAGTTCCCCATCAGCCATGAAATTACACTTTATTTACTAGTCTTGCACAGCCAGACTTATCTCCACATTTCATTATCACTGTGGATTGGTCTGGCACTCTCCACTATCATTAGGGTAAAAGTTGTCTGGGTTGTTTGGTTAGTTCTTGGGCTTCCGCGCATTTGCAAAATAGTGTCGGGAAAGAAGTTGTTTTGGTGGAATGTGCACATTGAGGAAGTGCACTCTCTGTCTATAGTATTATTCAAGCAGCAAAAGACAAAAGCAGTTTTGTACTCAATTTCATTTTGACTTGGGCTACAATAGTGTATATACACCACACTAGATTCAGTGTTGTGGTGTTTACAGCCTGGCTATTGAATTGTTGACTGGATAATTTTACTCTAGTTATAGTGAACCCCTCATGCACATTTCCAGCTCCATATTTTTATTTTGGGTCTGTGATAGATTAACAATGATGTACAGCAAGGAGGAAAAAAAGAACTGTCCATCCTCCACTCCAGAAATCAGATGGCTGCTACATTTACTAACTCCATTCCATATTCACAGCCTTTGCCAAAAACATCACTCACTAACATCATTAACTCACTTTATGATTTGGCCACAGACTCTGAATATTTAGGTGTAACTCTCCTCCTGTCCTGAAGCAGGGAATGAAAGAGGGATCTTCAAGGGCTGCATCAGCTTGGATGGACACTGGATGGTCAATACATGCTTTGCCTTTTCAAGTGATAAACAAAAAAAGACAAATGACACTGTTATACACGGCTAATGAAAATTAACATTCGTGTTTTCATGCAGCTGTGCAAACCCCGATTAAAAATAGGGTTTTTTCAGAGTTTTCCAATGGTCTTAGATGTTCCACTGTGTGAACACATCCTCCCTCGTTCGTACAACTTGTTAAAAATGATCCAATTAAAAGACGCATATGAAGTTAATTAAATAAAAGCTATAAAAACAAGACTTTGGTGTTAGGTTTGTAGCAGAGAGAGGGGCCCAGGCACAGACTAATAAGCATGAATTTAGTAAACAAAAACTAAACTTGGGAGGTCACAATCAAAGAGTTCCACTGCAAATTCCACAAGTGAAGTCCAGAATCACAAGGGAAACACAAGGAGAGCAGGCATGATTAATGTAGCCTGTGTTATAACACTCAATTCAAGCAGAGATGACACGAAACCATGGCAAAGTGTCTACACACAGATTAACTTGGGACACATCAGTGTCTCGCTTCAGTCTGACAAAGAGAGACGGAAACAATCTGAGCAGTATTTTTCAAGATTACTGGAGTTAAAAAGAGGGATATTTTCTTTTTATGACTAATACATTTAGAGCAAAACAGCACATCAAAACTACACTCTATAACCAAACGTTTGAGGACAATTTAAAAACCATCCCATATGTAATTGCTGAACATGTCAATCCAAACCTCAGGAATGCTGTTGCTGCCTTTCAAGTCCCATCATGTCTGGTTCTTTTTGGAACCAGCTACAAGGATTTGCTTCCATTCAGCCACAAAATCCATGTGATGTGTCCTGGCCTCCGGTCTGCATTCATGTTCATCCCAGAGGTGTTGGATGGGGCTGAGGTCAGGGAGCTGTGCAGGGCACACCACACTGGGAAGACCATGTCTTTGATTGGGCTTCATACACAAAGGCACTGCCATTTTGAAACAGGATGTCAGGACCAGCTTTGTGTCTTAGGTTATGTTCACATTCTTGTTCTTCCTGTTTTTATTTTGTTATGTCTAACCTATCCTCTCGTTTCAAATTCACTTCCTGCCCTTGTGTGTTTCCCACTCCTAATGTGCTGCACCTGTCTCCTCCTCTCTCCTTATGTATTTAGTCTGTGTCCTCCTCTTCTCCTGTGCCAGTTAGGTCTTCATTCTTTGTAACAAAGCATTCCAGCCTTTTTCCCCAGTGACCCGTGAATGTGTACCTCCACCTCAGTTTTTTTCCTATGGATTTGTTTGCTTCTTTTGCCTGCTCTTCTGTGTACTAACCATTTCTTCAGTAAAGAGACTTTGCATGATCCTGCATCTGTTTGAGTTGTGCTATTGAGTCTGAGATGCCAGTTTCTTGTCACAAGATTTTTTTTTTGTTGTTTTGTTTTGTTTAACCAAGCGGTTGGGAGTGCACTGTCATTACATGCTGCAGTGCGCAGACTTCCCTATAATTAAACCTAAAAAAACAGCTGCACACCAATGCTACAAAAAAGTGCAGGATCAGGGTTGTCCTCAAACTTTTGGTCATATAGTGTATATGAAAACCTCTCCAAAGTGCCACACACATTATGAAGTGTTTTAGATCGTTGCTAAGGTATTAAGTGTACCATGAGATATTTCACTTTGTTTTTAAGGATTTTTCAGGTGGTCACTAATGTCCTTTTGGTGGTGACATAAAAAGTGGCATAATACATGCTGAACAGAGGTGGGAAGTAATGAAATACAAACACTTCATTACTGTACAAACGTAGATCTTTCAGTTATCTGTACTTCCTTATTTATTTTTCTTATGACTTTTTACTTTCTACTCCTCACATTTTCTTAACAGGCTCATTCCTTTAGTATTAATGCATTTGAATGATCAATTTTTTATTTTGCGTCATAGTGCACCTTCACAACATCAAAATTGATTCAACCTACATCAATGTGAGAATAAGACATAGAAAAGACAACCCCTTGGTGTATAGAGCAGTGCATATCACACATGACAGACGGAGTGATGTAAAAGACGTAACGAGACAAAACCGACTAGAGGAAGACTTTACTGTGGAGAAAAGGTGTCATCTACTTAATGGGATGTCTTAGAATGGGAGAACTAATGCAGACTTGGATGATTTGAGGTTCAGTTTGATCTACACAGGAACAGCCGCTTGAAATGTAGAAATACTTTTTCTGTTTACTTTCTGACTACATGTCAGAGCTTTTGCACAAGTATCTGCATCTCTACTTGAGTAAACAATGAGTGGACTTTAGCAACCTCTGAGGCTCAAATATTGTCATTTTGAAACAGTTCCATAAATGTTGGTAGATTAGATGTTGTAGATTATTGAAAAGGGGTTAACAAGTGCTCTCTGAGATATATATAGTTTTTTTCAAGTTATCTCTAATGGATTATAGTGGTGAAGTAGACTTTACAATGTACTCCAGAAATAACTAATTTTTGACAGTATATTTATGTTTGTAAAGTGTGGTAGATTAGATTTTCTCAGTGGTCTCAGTGGTCCCTCTCGGTGACCTCAGGTGTTGGAGCAGTCAGGGTAAAAAGGTCATTTTGGACACAGTTTCATATGTTTGTAAAATGGATAGATAGATTTAGATAATTACTAAGCCAACATAATTTCTCCTTTAGTTGTTTCTAAGGGCTTTTCAGATGATGGCCAACATCCTCTGGTGTGCACTTTGAAAATGGTGATTTTGGACAGGTTTTAGTGGTTTCTAAATTGTTTTAGATAATTGCAAAGGTATTACTAAGTGCTCCCTGTTGTGATTCAGTTTGGTTCCAAGGCTTTAAGAGGTGGTTGCCAACAGCCTCCAGTGGTGCAGTGATAAGACGTGCTCCAAAAATCATCATTTTAGGCAGCATTTAGATAATTGCTGAGGTCTCTGATGTGTCACAGCTAGTTTAAAAGGATTTTTAAGATGGTTGCCAACATCCTCTGCTGTTCTGAATAATTTCTATAATTCCAAAATGTGAGATAAGTCCTCCCTGAGGTGTTTCAGGTTTGATTTTAGGTGATCACCATCAGGCCCAGTGGTGAAGCAGTAAGGTGATGCTGGAATACCAAAATGTCATTTTGGGCAGATTTTCAAATTTGTTGATTAAGTGTTTCAGATAATTACAGTACTCCTCCGAAGAGGCCATCCCCTAATCGTTCTCGTCTTCCGAGAGGCGCTGAAGAGGTCCATTTCGATCTCTTCCTGGCTGTCCTCTTCGGCTCTGGACTCCAGTTCCTGGGTGCGTGACTAGAGAGCCTGTGCAGTCAGGGCAGCCAAGGCGGGCTGATCTGCTCCTCATGGAACGTTCTGATGAGATTGCAGTCTAGGATGATATGACATGGAACCCAGGACCTCTCCTCCGGACTGTAACGCTCCCAGTCAATCAAGTACTGGAGACCTCTGCCCCGCCACCAGGAGCGAATGAGGTGATGAACCGAATAGGTGAGGCCCCCATCGATAAGGAGTGGAGGTAGAGGAGTAGTCTTGACCAAGGGACTTTCCTAGACAGGTTTTATCTTCAAGACATGGAATGTAGGATGTATTCTCATCGATCAAGGGAGCTTCAGCCTGACTGCCACAGGATTTATGATTTTCTCGATCTCGAAGGGACCAATGAATCGGGGCGCTAGCTTTCAGGACTCCACTCACAGTGGCAGGTCTTTGGAGGACAGCCACACCTTTTGCCCAACTTGGTAGGTTGGGGCCTTCAAGAGGTGGTGGTTGGCGGTGACGGCATTGCGGTCCACAGAGCAGAGTAGGACGGCACGGGCCTGTGTCCAGGTTTGGCAACAGTGGTCAACGAAGGCCTGGACTGATGGGCAGGAGATTTCCTTTTCTAGGGAGGGGAATAGAGGTGGCTGGTATCTGTGGGCACATTGGAATGGTGACAGGCCTGTAGCAGAGCTGGTCAGGGTGTTGTGAGAGTATTCCACCCACATGAGTTGTTGTGACCAAGTAGAAGGATGCCTAGAAGCCATACAGAGAAAGGGTCGTCTCCATCACCTGATTCATGTGTTCAGTTTGACCATTGGATTGTGGGTGAAATCCAGAAAACAGGATGAGTTTGGCAGTCTCCTTAGTGGAGGGGAGCTTGGCCAGGGGCATGAAGTGAGCCATCTTGCTGAATCGCTAAATGACAGTCAGGACCACAGAATTGCCATTGGAGACAGGTAATCCAGTGACAAAATCAAAGGAGATGTGAGACCATGGCCAATGAGGCATGGGGAGGGGATGCAGAAGACCAGCAGGGGCTGTGTGAGAGAGGGCTTATTCTGGCAACACACTGGGCAAGCGTTAACAAAATCCTGGGTGTCCTCTGGCAGCGTGGCCCACCAGAACCTTTGTCGGATTACCTCCATGGTGCAGCTGATTCCCGGGTGACAGGTAAGTGGGGAGCAGTGGGCCCATGGAGAACATCTGAACGGAGGTCTGGGCACACATAGAATTGGTCTGATGGACATGCACTGGGTCCAGGTTGATTCTCTGCAGCACCACTGACCCTTTCCTTGTTCTCCCAGGTGAGGGTAGCAACAGAACAAGAAGATGGCAGGATAGAACAAGAAGATGGCTCCCCCTCTTCTGGAAACTGCCAGGAGAGAGTCGGGCTTGATGTTGTGGGGTGGAGTTTATGGTCACTGGGTGCTACTTGCGAAATAACTGCTCCTACTCAAACATCAGAAGCGTCGACCTCAACCACAAATTGCCTTTCACGATTGGGCATCTGGATGATGGGAGCCGTGGTGAAGCGGCCTTTCAGGTCCAAAAATGCGGTGGCAGCTGCGGGGGTCCATTGGATTGAGGGCGTTGAGGGGAGTAGCCACAGCACTGTATCCTCGGATGAACCTGCAGTAGAAGTTGGTAAACCCGAGAAACTGTTGGAGCTGCTTGCGGTTCTCAGGGACGAGCCAAGTGGTAACCACCGACATCTTGACGGAAACAGGAAACAGGAAGAGAATAAAAGTCACACTTTTCGGCCTTGACATAGAGGGAGTTTTCCAGCAGGCATTGGAGGACAGTCTGGTCGTGATGCACGTGTTCCTCCCAGGTCTTAGAAAAGATTAGGATATCGTCGAGGTAGGTGAAAACATACCGGTTTGACATGTCTCTGAGTACATCATTCACCAGGGACTGGAATACAGCGGGTGCGTTGGTGAGACCGAACGGCATAACCAGGTACTCATAATGGCCAGTAGGGGTGTTGAAGGCCGTCTACCACTCATCCCCCTCCCGAATGTGAACCAAATGATAGGCACTGCGAAGATCAAGCTTAGTGAAGACGGTAGCCCCCTCTAAGAGTTCGAAGGCCCCAGAAATGAGAGAGAGGGGGTACCGATTTTTTAAGGTGATGTCGTTGAGTTCCTGGTAGTTGGTACACGGGTGGAGAGTAGTGTCTTTCTTGGCCACAAAGAAGAACCCAGCCCTGGCTGGTGAGGACAAGGAGCAAATGATACCGGCAGCCAGGGCGTAAGTGATTGATGTAAGTATCCATGGCCTTCCTCTCAGCTGTGGAGAGGGAGTACAGCTGTCCCCCGGGAGGAGTAGTCCCTGGCAGGAGATCAATAGCACAGTCATAAGGGCAATGTGGGGGTAGGGAGGTTACTTTGACCTTGCTGAACACCTCCCGGTATTCGGAGGGGACCCCCGTCAGGTCCAGTGCTGGACTGGAACTGTGAGAGGGGACTGGATGAGTCAGCCCTTTTATTGGGCACCTTGAAGAAAAATGGCCTGGTTGGCCACAGTAGAGGCACAGGTTGAGCCTCTGTCAACATTCCTTCTCCTCAGAGGTGAGGCGGGCATGGCCAACCTGCATGGGCTCCCCCTTGTGGGGGCTCAACAGAAGGAGTTGGGTTGGATGAGGGTCTATGCGCCTGGCGTCCCATCTCCCCTTGATGTCTTTCCTGTCTTCTGACCTCTATTTGTCGATCCACCTTGGAAGTCAACCTGATGAGTCCATCCAGCGAGGTTGTTAGGTCAAAAGAAACCAGCTCATTATTTATATAATTAGCCAAGCCGTTTAAAAAGGCATCACACTGGGCCACTGTGTTCCACTCACTCTGTCGAGCATAATCAGCTGCCATCTGGGTCCCCTGCTTGATGCTCATGAGTCCTCCAGTAGAGTCGGGGCCCAGAGGGACAGGACCGAAAACCTTGTGGCGCTCTCTGGAAAACACCTGGAATGAAGAGCAAGTTGGAGTGTGTCTTTCCCATTCAGCCGTTCCCCATAAGCATGCTCGACCGGTCAGGTGATTGATGGCGAAGGCTATATAGCCTCTTCGGAAGCGAAGGTGTATGGTTGTAGTGAGAACAATATGGAACAGTTAGTTAAAAGAGGGTTACAACCTTCCGGATCCCCGGCGTAACACTCCGGTGCGCCGACATTAGGTTCCATCATGGGACTGGCGGAAGGAGAAGGCGGTGCCGGGGAAGGAGCCGCTGGTGTGCCCGGGGTTGTCTGCAGAGCTGCCAGCTGCTAGACCTGCTGCGCCAACGTGACGACGACCCACGGGTGAAGATGATGAGTCAGATGATTGCTGTGAGTGAGAGAGGAGTAGCAGGGTGAACAGGTGAAGGTGATGAGACTGATGAGTGTGGGAGAGGGAGGAGAAGCAGAGTGTGACAGTGTCTCAACATGGAAGCTTGGAAAAGTAGCATCACTTTTCAATAACGGCATGAAACGATGTCAGGCTACTTGTATTTGTATTTAGTCTGTAGACTTGGACCCAGAGGAGAGAGCTGCACAAGGAAGGAGTGTGTTTTAAAATTCTATTGTTTTTTCCTCCTGATTCAGCTCCTGCAGCTTGTGAGCACTCCCTGGGGTGTTTCAGGCAGTTTCAAAGGCTTTTTCAGGCGGTTGCCAGTTGCCTCGTAGTCGTATGGTTACATGTTCTCAAAAGTGATTCACTTTTAACAGGTTTTCAAATAAGTTTGTGAAGTCTTTTTAGAATATTGCTGAGGCGTTAATAAGTGCTCCCTGATATGTTTCAGGATTCTTTTTCAGGTGTTTATCAGCAGCCTCTCATGGGGAAGCTGGTAATTTTGGACAGGCTTTTCAAATATGTTTGTGATGTGTTTTAGGTGCTTCCAATAATAAGTGGCCCTCGAGGCTTTTCAGGAAATGTGCTCTTCAGAGACGTAGCGCCGCCATGTTAAGAGGGGCAAGTCAGAACAGTCTTTCAACACACAGCAGCTCTAAAACAAAACCACGAATCTATATTAAGCAGTTTTGAGTTTTATAAATTCAAAAATTCACATCAAATTAAATAAAATGATTTTGCATCACTTGTTAATCCCTTTATTCCGTTGATTTTAAAATGTTATGTTGATTCAAATGTTTGTATCTGTACATCTGTCTTCATTTAAGTTTTGTCAAAGCTGTTAGTAATCTCATAATCGTCCTATTAATGACAAATGTGACAGCTGTGTGTAACAGCTTGTTAATATAGGACTATTATGCAGCATTATTTTCTCCTACGATGGTGGCAATTTTTGGTCTGCTGTGGTTTGTAACAGAGACTTCCTATCTCTCCTTTATTTCTATGATAAGGCTATGCTTATGTTCTGAAAATGGTCATTTTGTACAGTTTTTCTAAAGTGCTTTAGATAATTGTTTAGGCATTAATCATTACTCCCTGATGTTTTTCAGGTGCTCACTAATGGTCTCCGATGGTGAAGCAGTCATTAAAATGAAAAAAACTAGCGACTTCCAATTGGGAAGCAGTAATGCTATGTCAAAATGGTCATTCTGAACAGGTTTCATTTATGTTTCTGCAGCATTTTAGGCACGTTCAGTAGCAATAATAAGTCCTGGTTGTTCCTTTTTTTTTCATGTGCTCTTTGGTGGTGCCACGTGAGCCACCAGGACACCACTAAACATTCAAATTCTGACCAAATCAGCGAAATCAAGAGACATATATGATCCCAAGGTGTGGAAAACTGCTCTTGTAACCCCTTTACATAAAGGTGGTGGAACATCTGACCTCAGTAACTATAGGCATATTTCTAAATTATCCTGTCTAGCAAAAATACTCACTCATTGCTTGTTAACCATCAGCACAAATTATTCCTTTCTGTACACTGTTTTATCAACACATCAGTTAGGTTTTAGAGAAAAACATAGCACTATTTCTGCTACCACTCTTGTCCTAAATGATATTTTCACAGCTCTGGATGCAAAGAAACACTGTGCAGCGCTTTTCGTTGACCTCTCAAAGGCATTTGACACAGTTGATCACTCATTGCTTTTAAAGAAGCTTCATAGTATCAGCTTTGATGAAATCACATATAAATGGTTCCAGAGCTATTTTATGGGCAGACAGCAGTGCATGGCCATTGGAGATTCAAAATCCAAGATGGCTGAGATCACTAAAAATGTCCCAAAAAGCTCTGTTCTGGGACCTGTGTTAATTGTTCAAGTTGTATATAAATGACATTCTAACTGGGTATAAAATTAATCTTTATGCAGATGACATGATTTTATACTGTTCGGCAGATTCTGCACAGGCTGCAGTTACTTCTCTTCGGTGCTCTTTTGCTGCTTTGGAAGTTGCTCTCAATAATCACAAGTTAGTTTTAAATGCAGATAAAACCAAACTGATGTTCTTCTCTAGAGCCAGGAATATTGATTACGATAATATTGTCATTTCCACTCAAAATGGTTCAAGAATTGAAAGAGTCAGAGTACAAATATCTAGGATTGTGGATTGATGAGAAGCTAACTTTTAAATATCGTGACAGAATTAGTGACTAAACTGAGACAGAAAATTGGTTTCATTTATAGAAATAAACTGAGTTTTCAGTTTTAGATTATGGTGATATTTTTTACATGCATGCTTCAGCTGCAAATCTTAAACCACTGGATGCTGTTTATCACTCAGATTCATTACTGGCGATAATTACATGCCTCATCATTGTGAGTTGTATGCCAAGGTTGGGTGGCCCTGTCTCTCTGCAAGATGTGATAAACACTGGAATTTATTTATTTATAAAGCAGTACATCACTTCATTACTTTCTTTTAATACGGGCACCCATAGAACATGCTCAAATTATTTCATTATGCTGTGCCACCTGTTCTACTGATTTTGGAAAATTGTGCACTTGCGACATGGAACGCATGCAGAAAATGCTTAAGATTGCACCATTTTTATCTCTCAGGCAATTCAAATTTTTAATTTTACTATATTTTATTAATAATTGTTCTTGTTTTAACTAATCAATTGACTGTTTTTGTATTTTCATCACTAATAATGCATGCTTTCTCAGCTATATTGGAAATGAGGCCTTCACCTCAATATATTCTGAGATTAATTAAAGGATATTAAAAAAAAGCACAAGAACATATTCCATTGCATGTGCATTATGGGACTCGATCCCACATCTACTGGACAGTGTATCCATTGGACCCCATTCAGTACTGATGAACACACACAAGACTGCAATGAAGTTTGTTTTAATTCAAAGGTAAATTAAGAATATAACTCACAGTATTTGTGTTACAAAACAACTCATTAACCTTCAGAGGTGTTCGATTGACTTAATGCTTAAATAATCAAAACACTTGTGACAAGGCAGCTCCAAATAACTCCAGCCTGAGTTATCAGGACTTTGTCATCCACGTAAGTCCAAACAGACATACGACACATTTCATTCCATCCATACATGAACATAAATAAATGGACAAGCATCAGACATGGATCCAAATGACATCCAGATTCTTTATGTGACATTTCTGTGGTGAATACGTGGTCAGCTGTGGTTTGAAATGCTCTCGTTCGGTGACATGATGGATGTAAACATGTCCACTGTGTTTAATGAATCATGTTATTTTCTTATGTTGTGTAGATTTCATGTCAGTATCTGTGCAGTGTGTACTAATGTAAACAGATCATATGTACGGTATGTAAAGAAGAGTCTTCATATGAAAAGATAATGTATTTGCCATCGGGGCCATCATGGAAGCCAAGATTCTGGGGGGCAGAGAGGTGGATTTTTACATTTTAAATTTATACACAGACTTTGAGGGATAATTTTAAAACATCACTATATCTTACTGTAGTTTCATGTCAAGATAAATACTGTATATTAATTACAATAAGAGATTGTCATGTTTTTATAGTTTTTGAAAATGAAATGAATTTATTCACTTGCTTCTACATTTCTTTAAAAAGAGCAGGCAGCAGGTACGCTGCAGGCAGAGTAATGGACGATTCACCAACTCTTGGAGATCTGAGCAGGGTTCTTACGCTGCAAGGTGAAGGTAGATTGATGAGATAAGATGAGAAGCAGGTGTGCAGGGAACGGAGGAGCGGGAATCCTCAGCCCAGCCCTGAGAAAACAAACACCAACAAACAGGGAAAAAGACAAACAGGCAACACCAGGACAGGGAAACACAAGAAACAATCGGGGGAACACTGTCAATTCCCATCAGTAATAGCCAATTACCTTTCAAACTATACCTACGTCTCTCAAATGTGTGAATGACTATTCATCTTTCATTTTTATACATTTGAGAAGGGGTTGATGATCTACTAGCTACTTCAGCAACTCACCGTTAAGTTGTAGAGGAGGAGCAGAGTGATATGTGAGACCGTACTGGATCTAAATCTGGTTCTATGAGGAGGCTATGTGTGTGAAGGCTGGAAGAAACCAATAGCCTAAGGAAGAGGTATGATCTATGCCATAATTACATGAATAGCTTTGACACATCATATAAAATGATTAGGACTATATACAATTATAAACAATAACAATAAAATACAAAAAGTCCAGATATAAAAAATCTGGTGGGGCCACTTGACGTAAATTTAAAAATGTACTTTATGTAAACATAATTATATGGTGAGCTAACTTAGTTGTAATTCAAATTCGATTAAGTCCAGTTTCATTCAATTTTATTTAGTGCTAATTATCTCTATGCACTTTAATTGTAAGGTCACGACTTTACAATATTATGGAGGAAAACCAAAGAAATCCCCTTTTAGCAAGCACTTGGTGACAGCGGGAAGGAAAAACTCCATTGACAGGATGAAAGGGAGTTTGCCTGGATCTCCGGATGAAACCCCCAACAGAACCGGGCTCAGGGTGAGCAGCCATCTGCCTCGACTGGCTGGGGTGAGTGGAGAAAGTAGAGAGACAAGAGGAGCATCAATAACAAAGAGAAACAATAAAGAAACAAACAGAGCTGAGGTTAGTAGGAACAGTAACTGAACATCAGAAATGTACAGGAAGATGAAGGAAAAGGAAAGAAACACAAACAATAGGAGAGAGAAGACACATATTTAGTGACATACGATAGTGGCTTCTATTTTCCAACTAAAATGGTGTCAGCTTGTTCTGTTTTCAGAATATACAAACCGGAGAGGAACAGAACACACTTTGTGCTGAGCAGACTGTACCGTGATGCCATTTTTTTCCTAAAGCCTCTATTATGGTCTAATTACTGTATGTGACTATATTTGAATATCACTGTTAATAGTTGCTGTAATCAAGTAAGTAAGTAAGTTTTCTGCAGGTACTATTATCACCTGACTATCTGATCTCATCTCAATACTTAAATCATTGTTTTGATTATGTGATGTGTAATGTAGTGGTGAACAACCTGACTCTTTGGCTCGTAGATGTTAAACCCGGTGTTAACAGAGTGAGGTGATGAAACAGCTTCATGACTATCAGGATCACTAATGTCAATTTTAGTTAAGTAGAAAACAAAAAGACAGACTGTGGATAACAGCTAGAGATGGAGGTTAGCTGCTCAACAACTTCTACAAACTCTGAAATATTGAACTTCAATACAACATGCAACATGGTGACAACAATATAGTTACAAGTGTCATTTCAGTAATAAAATGTCTCGTCTGGAACCTGCGCCTTCACCTTCATCTCATCAGTTCGCTGTCTGTCTGCTGGTGTCTTTTTACCAGAGGGTGAGTGCGTACATACACACAAGCTCTCTCAGGGAGTATCCTTTTATAGTGGTGCAATAATGGGTAGGTGTTACCAATCAATCAATGCTGCCTCTGCCAGACCCACTGTGATTATACACAGAATAGTAACGCTGACTGGCAGTGCAGCCCCCCCTGTTTTTCTTCCAGGACTACTATGGTACAAACGTTTACCTTCAAGAGTGGGATACAGACTGTTAAGATTAGTCACCAAATGAAAAATCTAACCGCTTCACGGGTGTTCATTTCAGACGGTGTACGTACAAACAGAAATGGTCTCTGTCATGATCAAATACCAGTAAAATAATATTAGTTCTGCCCCATATCTAATTGAATACTTTCCCTCCTTCAATTCCAGACTTTAAGACATTTAAAGGCCTTGAATATCCAAATAAATAAAACCTTAATCTGAGAAATTTTAAGACTTTTGAAGGATCTAGTGGGGACCCAGTTGGGAACATGGCTATAGAGTGAACTGTTCAGGATTACTCGACTGACTACAGTCAGTGAGTGCAAACTACCTGCCCTTCAGTGAGAGTCATGTTCCAATAGGAGGAACTGAAGCTTTATTATTACTCTATGAATGATTTTATGGCTAATAGAAGACTTTGATTTCTGTCATTGGGTAGTGACAGAAAGAACAAGATTGTGGATACAAGTAGTGGAAATGAGTTTCCTCGGTCAGGTGGCTGGGCTCTCCCTTAGAGATAGGTGAGGAGTTCGGCCATCCGGGGGGAGCTCAGAGTAGAGCCACTGCCCCTCCACATTGAGAGGAGCCAGTTGAGGTGGCTCGGGCACCTGGTTTTGATGCCTCACTGGTGAAGTGTTTCGGGGATGTCCAACCAGGTGGGGCAGACCCAGGACATGCTGGGGAGGGATTATCTCTGTTGGCTGGCCTGGGAATGCCTCAGTGTCCCCCTGGAGGAGCTGTAAGAGGTGGCTGGGGAGAGGGAGGTGTTCTCTCCTTAGGTTAATGCCCCCGCAACCCAAACTCAGATAAGCAGAAGAAGATGGATGGATGGATGGCTTCGATTGACAGCTCACTCACCTGCTGAGTCAGACTTGCAGAGCTTCTGTTTATTGAATAAGACATATTTTTTCCTTGACAAACAAATCAACTGTAGTTGTTGTTCAAATGACATTATTATTCAAATGTTTGATGAAGTTTTACTGTCAAACAGCACATTTTCACTTTTACTGCACAAGTTGTAGTACTTTTACTAAATGTCACTGAAAAACTACATTGCTTGGCAGAAGAATGATTACTGGTTAAATTATTTCACTTTTTGTTGCTGTGGCACATCCAGGTAGTGACTCTTTTATAAAAGCAACAAGCTGCATGAGCCCGTGATTTTAGAACAGCTAAGGGGAGTTGTTTGGCACTCTCTTGGGGTTTTACATAGACTGTCCTAATTATTGTAGCAGGATAGTTTGCCAGTACCATTATCCTATAATCATATGTGCACTAAAGGTTTTCATGAAACCTTAGCTTCTCTTCTGTGTAGATATGAATTTGCCAGTTGGTGCAGTGGGTGCTTAATCTTTTCTAACCTCATAAGATATTCCTGATCCACTGTGTGAGATGGAGGAGTTTCAGCTTTCCATTTCAGCAGAATTAGATGACGAGGTAGCAGCGAACAGAATGCCAAGAGGTCGATGATCTCCCAACTCTAACTCTAACTCTGGCTTGGCTTGGCTTGATTCCATGACAGTCATGGTGTATAAATCGGATGCCCGACCGCTCTCAAAGTGTCAGAGTCTGAGCACAATGGACAGCTTGATGGACAGACTAATCAGCAGAGGCTACATGCTGCACTTCTCTCCCCTCCCTCACAATTCAACGGGCAGTGGAAACGATCCTGTCAGCTCAGGAACACGTTCTCACTCTTCAGCCAGAGCTGCAAGATCTTGTGAAAAAAAAACTAATTTCCCAGGTCCCTGTGGGGGAGATAAATCTGGGGTTTTACTGCAATTATTTGTTGGTTCCCAAAGAGACGGGGAAACCCATTCTCAATGTGTCACTGTCTAAAGGTGCACTATGGAAGATTTGCATGTGCTTATGTGAAGTTTGAGTTGGAGCCTGTTTTGTTTTGGGACCTGGTTATTTATTGACATTATCTAACTCCATTACTAAACTAACCTGCCTTTATCCATACATCACTTGTAGAAGTTTCAGGTCGTATTTTCTGGCAAGTTGTTCAGTGCCTTTCTTCTGCTCCTGTACAGCTGCAACACTGTTGGGTAGGTACATAGATATGTAGGGTAGGTAGGTAGGTACGTAGGTAGGTAGATAGATGAGGTAAGTTGTTATGATATTCAAAAACGATCAACAGCAGGATGCACTTGTATACCAGAACGCACCCACAGCTTAGTCTGGCTCACTGGTCACAAGTGGGCTCACAAGTGGGTAGTTTTACATCTCTGGCACCGGTGATCAAATTATGTTTGTCCTTTTTGTGAGTAAAGTAATGTCACAAAGTCGACATACTTCTTCTGATGATTAATGTGGTGTTTTGGTTTGTGTAAATGTTCCACCAAGACAAGTTGTCCCTCAAAATTATTTTGAAACGGCATCACCACACCCCTCTGGCCCAAGATGAGTGTAATATATTCAAAGGAATAGGAACAAGCCATAGTTTTTTCCCCCTATTCTGCAACAATGGTGGATAGTGCCAGACCTACCTGCAGCACTGGCACAGTGCGAACAAAGTGTGGAGATAGGTCTGGCTATGCAAGACTACCCACAGCTATCAAAACCACCAAATTCACACTAGTTCTATCTGTAGACTGTATCATTCACTGAATAAAGTGTGAAGGCATCATCAAAGTTTCTCCTTAAATCGAAAACTCAGACAGCCACTCAAAATAAAAGCAAGAAAACAGTCACAGTAAAACCACAAATCACCTCTGTTGTCTGTAGCTACATTAAACATCCATTTTGAATTGTCCAAACAAGGTCAGAACAACCACAATTTGGACTGAACTGCGTATGAACGACAAGCATAATAACATAACACAGTAACCTACCTAAGCAAACTGCCAGTGTAGACAAAATGTTACGATTTCAGCATCAAACTACATTCTTTTACTTTAGAACCATCTCCAGTGGAGAAAACAATGTGAATGCTTCTATTTTTGTCATTTTTCTTTGACTCTCAACACTGTTTCTTAGCAGCATCGGGTGATGGTTGTGATAATGATTGTTTTTTGAAAAGCTTCAGCCATGGTTGCGTTTACTGTTGTGTTTACAGTTCACTGAGGGAGGCTGTGGGGGTAAAGGTCAGCTGGCTCTGACTCTGAATACACCACATTCTGCTGCTTTGGTCAAGACACCTTGGCGTCACTTTTTCACGTGCAGGGTGACCAGCAGACTCAAGGCTACAGTGGCTCACCACTCACTCTAATGGTCAAAGTGAGGGACAGCTCGTCAGTGAGTGAAAATTCAGTGCGTATTTCTGCAACACAAAACATTGACATCTTTGGCACAACATCAGAACTACGTTTTCAAAACACTCTAAAATATTCCAAAATGACCTAAAATTATCATTAAAGTATTTAAAGTAATACTACATATATCTCCACTCAAAAACATGTGTTTTCGTGTCTGTGCTTCACTCTGAAATTATGCTGTCAGGAACAGAGGTGGGAAGTAACAAAGTAATGAAGTACAAATGCTGCCAGAATTATTTCCAGTACTAGAAAACAGGAACATATTACTTTAATTACAGCCTCCCTACACTGGCATGCTGTCTGTTTTTATATTGATTTAAACATTTTATTACTCATTTTCAAGGCCCTGCACCAGGCCCCGACATACAATATTAAAGACCTATTAGTCCCTTATCTGCTTGGTTGCTCACTTAGATCAGCAGTAAGTGGTCTTTTCATGACTCCCAGAGGCCATCTGGTGAATAAAGGTGATTGTGCTTTGGCAGTCCGAATACCAAAACTCTGGAGTGACTCTGCAGAGGTTTGATCTGCTGAATATTGCTGCTTCTTAAAACTAATTTTTTAGAAAATGTTTTGTGTGGATTTGTGAGGTTTTTAGTTTTGCTATCTCTATTATTGCATTATTTTATGCAGATTTTTATTTCTCTGTCTCCTTCTCTTTGCTTCAAATCAATTTAACCTACATGCAAATGTACAAATAATAAGTGTGAGGGTGGGTGTGGTCGACATGCATCTGCAGCAGAGACAGAGAGCTGTGGATGTGGCTCAGGGAATGCCAGTTGAGGTAATTGGTGCAGCTGTTGCTGGCTGTCTAATTACCACTCTCTCTACTCTATATGCAGTAGTGTTTGGGCCAGAGAGAGAGACTGCTGGTCACAGAAGAGTTTTCAGTTGTTGACAAACTGCAGCTTTCTCGGGAGCTCGACTGGTGTGTTGAGACGTGAGGTGACCAGAGCCTGGGCACAGCGTGCTGCTGGTTTTTGTTTGATTTAACTGAGCAGTGGTTTTCAGTAAAGAGCTCCTTGCTTGTAAACAGTCTGTCGTGCTCCATTACTGTCAAGGGAAGCCACGGTAGCAGTTATGTGTGCTACAATCAGATTCACTTACATGTAAAGAATTCTTCAAACTGTTACTTCCAAGGAGAAGTGTGAGATTTAAATTTTCAAAACAAATCAAAAAGCCACCACAGTATTTATGCACTTGAAACCTCCCTTCAGAGTGGCTGCTTTTTCTTCTGCTGCCCACGTGAGATGTTCTGGGTCTTCTGTTGGGTTATGCCAAGATTCAGTAATGCTCTGGTCAGTTGTACTGACCTTTGGCACCTCAACACGGATCTCACCTTCAAAAATAAATGTCAAACATAAGACACAGTCCTTGTACTCCTCCAGCAGGTCCCTGCTTGACTGTTCCTGTCTCGCTCAGCAGTATTTATGCATTATCTTTATTATCTATCCTGGTGTTGCTCTGAATGCTACCTCTCCTTAAACCTGCTCTAGTAGTAGTGTCTTCTTCACAGGTGTTACACATACAATGCTCTGCTTAGTTTCAAATGAAAAGATACATTTATTCCAAGGGCAGACTGATCAATGTACTCATTATTTTCATCTAAAATCAATGTCTTTGCTTAACTGGTTATTGTATTGTAAGATAAATGTATAGATACTCAATAAAAATTTCCCACAATCTCTAGATACAGGCATAAATTGATGCATAAAAATGTGCCAGAATGCAGGAAATAAAGGACTCCCTCCTCTCTTTTTTTCCTTCATTGCCCCCCACACCCACACCCCACCCCCAACCACTGCAGCTCCAAGTAATCAATACTACTGCCCCCCATAGAGACAGCTCTTTGAAACACTTCTCTTAGAAAGAGCTGCGGCAGAGATTAGCTCAACTATTAATCACCTTCTCTTACTCAAAGAACCAGTCAAAAGCATTAACACGATACAAAAATGACTCAATAACATGAGAACGACACGTTTTATGCAACATCCAAGCAACCTCAAAACTTAAGATTGAAAAGCTGAAAAGTCAAAAGGGAAGGTTAAACAGCGCAAACTCAAAAGTTTCGGTTTTTGTTTGCAATGTTATTTCTCAAAATGGCTTCATTTGGGAGAGAGGAATTAGCATTTGGATGTAAATGTTCAATGTTAGTGCAATATATCAAAATAACTGCTGATGAAGCATTTTGTTTGTTCACTGACCACAAAATAATAGTCATCCGCAGATGGAAATGTTCTTCAGGGATTCACTGTGTAAGGATCAATAATAAATCTTGTACGCATTTTTAGAATACATCTTTGCTGAGATAAAAGTGGGACACGATAGCAGAGAGAGACCGGCTGTAAATTAAATGCTGAGTGAGCAGATACATTTCCAGATGTCTACATGGAGCTGCCCTAAGGTGCATGATTGTCGATAACAAAGATACAGTTCACACTCCACTGTAGAGAGGTTGCTACAACAGTGCACTTAGAATACAAACAATGTAAAGAACATAAATCACTGGTTTCAGAATAGGAGCAACGACAGTATCAGGAGTAACGTCTAAGCCTGAGATCACAGTCATAGAGCATTGGCTGTAATGTCCTTTTAAAGTCCTTTTTTTAAACAATAATAATAAAAAACATTTCCATTTTTTCAAATATCAAGAAAACCACAAGGCAGGAAATGAAGCAACATGCATGACTCTAAATCATGCATGTT
>JAPQRN010022422.1:0-21413 GCA_037367275.1 Coranthus polyacanthus | reverse complement strand
TCTTTTAAACAAAACCCTCGCATTTCCAGATTTATTTTCCTGGACAGTGACTACTGTAAGTACCTCAGTTATATTAATGGGATTATTTTGTGGAACTGATTAATTGAATGCAGTCTATTTTAAAAAAACAATTACAGCCAAAGCAAATTAACTGCACATGGTTACTGTGTAAATGATTGTGCTCTGAAATCAGTTAACACACACCAATACTCTACGGTAAAGCTTTTAATTATTACAAGAGCACATTCTGTGCAATTATATATGTCTTTGCCAGAATATCTAGATGTGTACATGGGTGGTATATTGATATTTTGAGTGCCATGTCTTCACTCTGCTTTTCTACCAACACAAACCTGGTGCTAGTGCTGGTTCAGGGTTGGTTCAACTTGCAGACCCTCTAAGAACTGGTTTACTTTTCCACAAGCTTGATACCCACCATGCCATTATGGCATTGTGTACGTCTGTATACACTGGAAGGTGAGTCAATTACAGTATTAGAATGAAGTAGGCTAATGTTAGCTATTGTCACCAAGCTGGCTACCTATAAGTTAAAATTTTATAAATATTATTGTTCTTAGGTCATGGAATGTAGTGTTAGAATTTTTCAGGTGAGTATGTAATTCTATTATGGATTTATCAAAATAGAGCCTACTTGAAAAGTTGCTCTGATGTTTTTGAAGACGGTCCACTAGTGGCTCTCATTAGCAGCTAACTAGCGGCTAGCGAGACAGTCACTATGCCTTGCTAATTATAAACATCCAGGCTGTCAGCACTTATGGTGCGACACTGACAACAGTGTTATCTTGGCAGGTTCTTTTTAAATGTATGTCATGTTACATTATATTACAGTGCAAGGAGACAGTCTGTCTCCTCCATTGACCTCTGCTGCTTCCATTTCACGTCCACGCCTAAGCTCTGTTTTTTTTCCTCTTATTAGCTATTGAGCTAAGTTTAGTGACTGTTTCACTGGTATGTGAATGTGTGTGCATTTGTGTGGGAAAATGGGTGAATGTGACTGTTACCAAAACATTAATAGCTGGAGCCCCAGTTCTTTAATTTTCAGAGGTTATTTAAGAAAATGTAGCTAATTTTCTGTTTCATTACCACTGTATGTTAGGCACTGTTTACAAAAGAAACACATTTGTTCAATAATAAGAAATGATTTGAGGTAAATCCAAAGATAACAGAAATTTAATTAAATCACAAACATATTTTTCTACAAAATACTAAAACCGGAAGTATCATTTTCACATGTGGGGAACAAATTTTGGCTTCAAATTTGATACAGATCAGCTCGGCTAAGAAGATAATGTCAGTGATTGCTTCTAATACTGACAAGTAATGTTAGCAAGCAACACACTACTCATCAACTAACACACAAAAGAAATCATTCAAACGTTAATATAAAACAAACATGACTATTATAGTGTTATGTATGCATGTTTTAAGTTTGGGAAAGGCAGATGTAGGTAATGATGTACTACAATGTTTATAGTTAATATTTTCCACATAGGAAAGGAATATTGACAGAATTTAAAAATCAAAACTGTTCTGAAAACCAACTTTTGTGCAAAGCTGGTGTTGTTAATTCTCCTTCAAGATTTTGTTATAGAGGATATTAGCTTTTATATAAAACCTCCAGCTGACACATTAATGGCCCGCTCTGTTAATTTGACTGTTTTTATGGAGGTACAGCCATTTATTAAACAGGACATTTAACATGTACTCTGATTCAACCACTTGGCCACTAATACAGAGGGGCCAATAGAAACTTGAGAATGAATGGTTTCTCACGCTGTCACACACTCTTAACAGGAAGACCTCATCTCATCCACATGCAGTTATCTTCATCCACCCCCAGCCCACTCTGAAGGGCAGCAGATATGCAGTAAAATGATCTTCAGCTTCTTATCCAGCCAAACGTCCTCTGCTTCACAAAGTAGCTCCACACAATCTGTTCTCCTCCTCGCTGTGTGTTTGCTCATATATATTAGGGTTTGTGTTCACAGATCACTACACTGTGTTACATATTAAATATTAAGCATTCTGCTCAGGCTAGATGTGTTCAGACCAGGCAGAAACACTTTGAGCTTTCAAACCCGATTTGAATCAACATGCACTTTGCTCGAGTGCTGTATTCAGCTTAATGACATACACTGCAGCAACATGAATATCACGTCTCGCGTCGAATGCTTTAACAGGCAGATGGATAGATATTAAAGGCAGAATTTCTGACAGAAGCACTTGAGTTGGTGTAATTTTATTTCACATTATGTTCTGGAAATTTCCATGCCCAACATTGAGGAGTGCACATTATCGTCCATCAGCTCTGTTTATGAAGATCATCTGACGTTTTGGCAGAAGCTCTGCAGATACTTCGCCTCAGTAAATTAAACCAGGCTATGGACAAGGCACCACCACTTATAAAACACAGATTAATTTTTAGGGTGATCCATACTGGCACTGAGCTGTTACACTCAAAAACATTAAACTGATTGGCACGATGGGAGCCTTTTTGTGAAAGATCCATTTTAAAGCTTGAAGGGCCATAAGTGCTGCACAGCAGGTTGATTCTAATGGAATGACACCTCAGAAGATGTAGTCTAACAATAAGAGAGGATAGGTCTTTTATCAGGGATGAGAGATTAACCTTTTACTACTTTCTATATTTATGGCACTATGATAATTATGGATGTGATATTATATAAATTATGGGCATGTCCATAGAGAGGAAAAGGCAGACGACCATGTAATGCATTTAAAGGCAGCACCAATAAAAACAGGCATGGGTCGATACTGGCTGTTACCATTGACTAAGGCATCCTTTAAAAGGGTTTATAAGTTGTAACTATTGACCTTAAGTATAGTTAATAAGTGATTTATTTATTGTTTATACAGTACTTCATAAATAAAAAAACCCTGTCCTAGCATGTCAGTTGAGACAGTTCAAGCAGACCAGCCCACTGGACCCACTCGATGGTCCAATGGGATCTGATTACAGAAATCAAACATAATATTCATTATCCTGTTTTCATTAGTGCATAATCACCTAAAAGTAATAATTGAGTTTTCTTAGAATGAGCCGCTTTTATCTACAGAGGGAGCAGGTCGACTCCACTGAGTCCACTATGCTTTGAGCCCATTGTCACTCCCAGCTTGGTGACGATCCCTTGGTGGACCAGGTACTCCCACCGTGTCATGTTTCGATGTGCATTGTACAGGTAACGGTCTTTACACAGCAGGGGCGTTTTTTTTTCTTCGTGCAATTGATTCATGTCATTATATTTTTTCGAACCATTGTTTATGTCATGAGTACTTTCAAACAGCACGTGAATATTATGCAGCAAAAAAGCAACGTTTTATTTTTTCAGAACTAGGTCGATTTTTTTCAGCACAAATAAAGGCATCATCCAATTATTTGTGTGAAACGGACGTCATGTGACAACCACACTGATGGACCCGGACCTGTTGATTTCTAGCCACAGTGTTTTGTATGAAACAAACAAAATGATAAAGATAATGAAGCAAAGGACAACACGTGGAAGAGCATCAACAAACAACTGGACTGTCAGGATAGTGAAGAGTTTCTTTAACACCGTGTGCCTTTTTACCTGGACACTGGACATAGACCAAGAGGAACAGAAGACGCTGGATCAGACAGATGGAGACACAGAGGCTGCAGATGAGGATCCACATGATGTTGAATCCATTACTATTTCTGTCGAATGGCCTGGTGCGAATATATTCTAATAGAATAGGATGCAAGGGTTATTCAGTTGATTCCAATCTGCGACTTCACCGCTAGATGGCAGTAAATATTACACACTGAACCTTTAAGTCAAATATTAACAATTAATACAGGCTTTAGTTTGGTTTATAGTGGGTGACTCATCAGAAAGTGGCAGCCATACTGCCCCTCTAAACTGTCTACTTTCACAGATGCTATCTTTAAATGTAGGCCAGTGTTCATTGCCTTTCCTTTCCTATGACCATGACCATGTGGTGTGACAACAACTGAGGCCTCAATTACATGAGCAAGGTGAGAGAACACGGCAGGCTCATCTATCACAGCGGAGAGGCGAGGCAGTCTGAATTGGCAGCTGTCTCCTCCTGCATTCTGAAGACTCGGGAGGCTTGTTGGAATTACAATGCAAAGCTGGCCTTGCTGCCAAGTTTTCAATGACGCCCTGATCTGTTATGGGCATATGCGTGCAATTCTTAGAGGTCTCTTTTATCTTGCTGTTGACAAGCAGACGACACAATCAACAAACCTTTGTCCAACTATTGTATATTTTAGTCCTCTCATTTGTTATAAACAACTCCTGAAAAAAAAATACTGAAGGCTTTACCAAATAATCTTTGAACATATGACTTGTAAGCTCGTAAGCTCTTAGAGTTACTTCAGTTCGATGGGTTTAAGCTGCATAAAGCAATTTGACGAAGACCTTCAAAACAACCTGACAGATGCAAGTCCTGAAACTTTGGGCCTCATACAGGAACATTTTCTGAACTCTCTCTTACTTTTTTTTAATAAGAGGGGCTTATACGAGCTGCCACATCACATTCAGCAAACACTTGTGACATTAGAAAACTGTTTAAATGACCCGCACAAACATGATGAATGCCACCTGTGTCACCAGTTGTGTTACGCAGAATGTCAACAAATTATGAAGTGTATAGGGTTTTCAAACTCAAAATTGCTTGAGAGTAATAAACTATAAAATCACTTAGTGAAAAATGTAGCAACACATCAAACTAATTACACTCGATACCAACAGGTCTGGACCACTCGTAAATTGTATTTGTACCAATGTACTTATGAGCAAATTTGTTAGTATGAGTGGTTTTGCATGAGGCCCAGTGACTTGTAAAACTCTGATGGCTAACATGTTAGCAAACAATTACCAAGTTTCACATTTAGATCATAGACATTTAAAAGAAACAGACATAGATACTGTGACATCACCCATTTTTTTCCATTTTGAAGCCCTGAGTTTGAATTTTGGCTTTTTGGTCCAGAAGTGACCATATTTGGACAAGGGAGTGGAGCTGGGTAACAGTGATTGGCAAACACTATTGCTCACAAGTTCATGAAATATGCCAACAGAATCTTTTGACTGTCTTGCAGGTATATAAACAGCAACTATAAACAGCTTATAAGATTGTTCTGTAGTTTATTTTAATTAAAAAATTAAAATAAAATTAATTTGCACAATACCAGTTTACAACCTTTTAACATCCACCAGGTTGCCAGAAACCCATGTAAGGGTTAGGGTTAAGGTTACATTTTGCTATACCAGATTTTTCTGGTAAATACATCAGACCTGGTCATCATGTCTCTGGTCATTGTTACAGGTCTGGGAGGTGGTCAATAGCTTCAAAATGGGAGCAAAAAGGCTCCTCGCCTGCCCAGAAGTCTGTGCTCCTGGTTTGAAGCTTGTAAACAGTCAACACTGAGTAGAACACCACACTCTACTGTTGGTTGTCCAGCACCTCCTCATGAACCTCCTCCCACCAGGGCACAGCTGGTCAAGATGGACAAACCCTCTGACACAACAACAGGTAGGAATGATTATTCAAGTGGAGCTGACCTCTGAGCTATTACTTCTATTCACGCTGTTGCTGAGTGTTACTTCTATTATATGTTCAGACATATACTGCATCCCTCTGCTTTTTCAGAGGTTAAAGACACAGACTGAAGTGGATTCAGCTGCCTTTCTTAACTCCTGCTTCCTGCCTCAGGAGGACAATGGCAATGCATGAAACATTTCTCAACAAAAATGTCATTTTCAATTAAATACAACTGCAAAAATCAATTCTGGTGACAACAAACATTATTGTTTAACAACAATGCAAGACAGCAGTTGCAAGTAGATTATTCAATGAGTGAATTGACATAAAATTAATTGGAAACAATTGCTAATAATTGATTAATCCTTTTTCTAAGGCTAACAATGTCTAGTGGACACATTGTGAAAAAAGTTTTCACATTTTTTTCCATGATAAAACAGGTCTAGAGATTCTAAAAATGAAACTAAACTAAATGCTCACTCAATGTAGAAATACACACAGCGCCTTTTCAGATGACTGGAACTCAAATGAGAATCAGTGTAGGACCTCTCACTTCATTTTTGATTTCCAAGGGGACGATATCAACAAGCGTAGACCAAAATGCCTCTGGATGCAGTTGAATAGACCTCCAGCCAACCACAGCAACGACATGTGTTTAGGCAACTGGTAAATTAAACTCACCAAATCCTATTGGAAATATGGGAACACATCTTTCTTGTCAATTAAGGCTTCAAGTGTATTTCTGTCCACCTGATGATTCCAATATACATTCTCCTATCTACACTGTTTTGCTGTCTCCTGACTCCAGACAAAAAAAACCACTGACACTTTCAGCTGGTAATCTAATCTCAAAATTTGTTTGTCCTGCATTTGATACTAGGCAGGTAGTATACAGTTTATTAGTGCAGTGTAACTAAGTGGTATAAATATGAGAGCTCTTGTTTGAGGAAAAAACACCTGCTGCCTGCCAAAGGAAAAGAAAAACACCTGCCAAGCTGGAAATTAATTTGTAAAGCTAAAACACTGGCGCTAAAAAAGGCTAAAAGCTTTATGGCACTAAAGAGTTGGATAAGTCAACTCTATCAGATTCATAATGTTTGAACTTCTTCCAACACAAACAAAATTCCAACACATAAAAAAATACAACTCCAAATAAGAAATAGTTGGAACAGTATGAAAAATGTAAATTAAAAACAAACGCAGCTATATTAAAATGTACTTTCACTTGTATTTCATTGCAGTAAATACATGTTAATTCCTCACATTCAGGCTGCAATGCATTCAAGAAAAATTTGGAACAGGAGCAATTTAGGACTAATAATGAGATAATAATGTGATTTGAAACGGGTGACGTGAACAGGTGATTCTAATCATGATTTGGTCTAAGGTCTAGTCATTTAGGAGAAAAGATGGGCCAAGGATCGCCAGTTCGTTGACAAATGTGTGGGAAAAGTATTGAAATGTTTTAAAACTAATGTTCGTCAAAGAAAGATAGGAAGGGATTTGGGTATTGCAGCCTCTACAGTGCAGAACAGAATTAAAAGATTCAGGGAAACCTTGTTGCTGTGAGGCAGCAGTGCTAACCATTAGCCACCGTGTCACCACCATGACATTTCATTAGCTCGTAATTAGCTACACCATCACCTCGCTAATGTCTTAGGAAAATCCAAAAGTTAGAGGTTATATGTAGTATTGATATTCCAAACTATCAACAGCAAGGGGAAGTCACGTACCAGAACGCACTCACATCTACCAAAACCACCAACGAATTAACGCTACATCTCCACAGACTGTGTCACTTAGTGAATAAAGTCTGAAACTTATTGTTTACACACATCTGTATTATGGTACCATCAAGTTTTCTTCTTCAAACAAAAACTCAACCAGTCAAAATGACACTGCAGTCTTCTAATCTTCACGTGTTCCGTCAGCCAATAGTTTATATTAATTATAGCTCTGTAAGCTAGCTGCAATAGATAAAGATCTGTTTGAATTGTCTAAACAAGGTCAGAACTGTCACAGTTTAGTCTGAACCTTTCAGCATCAAAGTTCATTCTTTAACTTCAGAGCTGTGTCCAGTGGTGAAAACCACAATGCTTCTATTATCTGTCACTTTCTGTGACTCTAAAGGTTTTTTCTTAATGGTTCTCACCTCAACTTGTCACATTCTGACGCTTTGCTCAAGGACCTCTTGCCGTTAGTTTTCAACGCACTGGCAGACCGGCAGAGTGACTCACCACTCCCTCCAGTGGTCGCATATGTTGAAAGCGACACGCCGGCCCATCGGTGTAACTAAACTAACTAACTAAATCCAGTGCATATCTCTGCAAAACAATATTATCCAAAACAGTGACATCTTTGACATAACATCAGAACATCTCTAACCACTACGTTTTGAGAGAGTGGATATACAGCTAGTTAGCCAGCAGCTTGTAGTTACATAATAAATCCCAATTTAAAAGCAATTCCGAAAGTTTACAAAAACTTTAATAGGATTGAAACTAAATTCTATTACATTTTATGTTTCCTATTATGCACATAAAACCCGAAATTACATAGACAGCTATTGTGTATTTAAGTTTCCAGAGGCTTTAATATGCAGTAATTGGTAAAGTAATTCTGTGACTTCTGAGAGAAGTAACTAGTAACTATAACTAATTCGTTGATTTCAGTAACTTACACGAGTTTCTTGCAGTACAACTTCTGGAAGAAGAGTAAAAGCTGCACATTTATTTATGGGTAAACTCCGAGGTACTTGTGTTCTCAAATATCAATGGCACATTCTCAGCACAATTGTAATATCAAAGCTAGCATGTGTTTATGTAAAGTGCTTCAAGTAAATAATGTGGCCGGAAGCTCCTGTTTTTTTGCACTGGTGCGTTGTTGTGGAACAGCAAACACATCCAGTTACTACTAATACACGCTCATATACATTTTAATTGATGTGATTAATTTGTCTATGTTGTAATTTAGCTGTTACAAATGCTAGGTTGCTTTTTTTTTACCTTGTTACCTAGTTCTGTGCTGTGGTTTTGTGCAAAAATATGATGAAAAATGATGCATCATGTATATACTGAGACCAAACTATTATCTTTTCCAAACCAAAGCTCATTTGCTGCCAGGAGTATCTAAACACCAGACCTTTATCTGTAAGGATTTTTATTATTTTTATCATTTTCTGTAACGTTTTTAAGGTGAGCTCACGAAGGATAGACTCGCTTAGTGACACTGCCATTAAACGTTTTTTCATTGATTGTCCAGGGTTAGAGCCACACATAACATCGCATGCAGCTGTATCCATTTGAAATGCTCAAAAATAAGTCCTCATAACTCAGTTGTACACTTATTGACTGTGATAATGTGGTAGAAATCATCACTGAGTAGCTGAAGCTTGAAAATCTGATTTGACTGACAAAATTCTCAGTCAGGGGCAGCGCTTGTAAAGATAAAAAACAAAGCATAGAACAGCTTAACATCACAAAATGTAACTTTAGCTCATTTTCATAACTTGCTGATAAAGAAACTGGGACTGCCCCGACATGCCCACAGGACACAGGCTTAGACAAAATTCAAGCTGTCTTGCCCTTCAATGACAAATTACATTTCCTCAAAGCAAAATCAAGAAACTGATTATATTTTTATGCACTAGCAGTTTAGTTATATATGAACATAAATCCTTGGAGACAGGGTTGAGCCCTGTATGTTTCATGCAAATGTGCCTCAGAGTGGGTGAGTTTTCATGACAGCAGATCACACTGCTGTGTGTACTAGACTGGACTGGCTGCCGAGCAGAGGGAGGACATTTATGTGATACCTGGGTGAACTCCAAAATTGTGCTGATACGTGTCTGATTATGTGGTGATAAGGGTGGGTAAAACCACTTAAAGTGAGTGTCATCAGTCAGCCGGCCGCAAGCCACGCTGGACACAAGAGTAATCACATGACAGTGACTCAAGAGGCAAAAAGATGGAGCCTGGATGAGTAAGGAAACACCCTTACATTACGACTGCTTGAAGAAAAATTCAGTCTCATAATTGTGTCCATCAATTATTCTGCCTAATTAAGAGATTACCTAAACCAGGTGGTATGTGACTTCACAATAAAATGCCATTGTACTTAGAGAAAGGTACATAGTATATCAAGACTGATGGCTATGTATAAGCTAATTGTGTTTCTTGTGCACTATAACATATATACAGCACTGAGAGCAGCACCTTTGAACACTCTGCACATAGGGTCATGTCCACAGCACAGTAATAAGAAGGAGAGCTCATTTCAAGTGGGAGACAAGTGCTGCTATAGAGGGTATGCACAACTTCAATACGGGAAAACACTGAAAACACGTTTAAAATGGAAAAGAGCTGCGGTGCGATTGTATGGACACACACCTGCTTAGTCTGTCATGTAGCTGAAATAAACTTCACTTCAATATAACACTTCTTTCGAGGACTGTTTTAAGCTAACAGCTAAAGACATCCACAGTAGCAGCAGCTGCACCAGAGACTGTTCACAGACAGTTGAGTTGTAAAGGATCTTTGGCTGCATGTTACTCACTACCGTTGCCTCCTTGGTCTGTCATACAGGTTGTCATTTAGTCGAAAGTACTTGCAAATTTTCATTGCAATATATAACACTTTATACAAGCACTGTTTTTGTAGCGATGAGATGAGACGGCGTATTGTTTCAATAGCAATAATTCTGTACTTCAATTCTAACTGAGCTGTATTGAGACAAAAAGTGCTAAAAATTAACAGTATCTCTGATCACTTCAGCAGTGATATGGGGTCTTCATTAGCTAGCCATGCTAGCAGTTTCAACACTTAGTTCTTTTAGTTTATATAAGAAGCTAATTGTTATAGCCCATCCTGTTCTCTTTAAGTAACTGGTTGCTTGTGTTTTCAATTAGTCCCAAGTCCTCAGAAGCAAGGCTGAAGTGACAGCTGAGGGTCACACTATCCCCCACTGCCACGTAAAGAGGTGACACTGAACTTGAAATTATCTGCACTCCATAAACTGATGAAGTGAAAGGCCAAAATTATTTACGGTCTTACTACTGTCTTATTTTTACTCTGAGCTTGGTGATGAAGGGTCTTCAATGAAGCCATGTCAAGACAGACCTTCTGGGAAATTATGTGGTGAAAGGCCATGAATCAAAACCTGGGATGGACATCTCCAAGTAAGGCACAGATCAATAGCCAAAACACTGTAGCATAAGGTCATTTGATGTCTGAAGCTGATGACCATGCGTTGCAGAGGTTGCATGTGACATGAGCAAGCCTTTTAAAAAAGCCATGCTTGGCCTCAAAACGCATAGACCAGTAGTGCACCCAAGGGCCCACTTTCCTTATGGCACCAGGATAAGGAAACATAAGATGATGCTTTGGCTTTAGATTCTGTTATAGAAGAGATTTGGGAAGAGGCTGTGGTGTTCATTAATGAGGTATTTAAGATATATCACTGCTTCTTCTTTTAAGGCTAAAGGAAAACATATTCCATGCAGGTCGACAAGAGCAGCAGTAGCTCCCACTGCTTGTTCCCCTCTGGAATGAGATCCCCTATCATCAAAGGCAACAGCCTTAACAGGCACCACATTTGAGCTGCTGTCTGCCTCATGGCACTGTCAGGTGTTTTTTAGTTCATGGAGTCAGATTGTGGATGATTTGTTGGTACTGTCTCTGAAGCCATAATCATAACTTGTAATTCTGTAATTAACCTGGTCTAAGGTTATTAACCTCTTTGAGATAAGAATACCTAGCTCCAGTTTAGTTTCATATGCACCTACCCCTATCGTGCATGACATTTGGTGCTATATTGTCAGTGATGTGGAAACATTCTGTTTTTTTAGACCAGTTTGTTTGTAAGACCTGCTTCTTCACACAGCAACAGTGGCAAGCCATGTTCCTAGAGAAGCTTTCTGTGTAGCCAAGAATTGCATTAAGTCACAAAATATGCCCGCAGTTTTGGGCAACTCAAACCTTCCACACCGTTTGTTTCCAAGTCGTTAATATCATCAACAGACTCCAAGATGGCATCTATTCCATAGGTTTTGGCATCACCTGCCTTATACACTGCCAAAAGAAATGAGAATAAAGACTTGAAAGGCACTCCAGGGGATTTTAACAGTGACATGGATGAATCCCAACTTGTGAACTAAGATCCTGGAACCAAAAGGATTCACACACATCAGAAGAGGAACAGAGCTCGGTGGACAAAACAGTACTGAGTTCCTTTCCACTCCATTATCTTCTCCATTGTTCCTGGACTCTCAAGAATGAGTTTCAGTAGTGGACATAAAGGAATCCTTTGGAAAGAATCTTGTACTGTTTTACAGTCCCTGTCTGCAAGTCTTTTGCTGGGTGTATGAGACACCAGGGAGAGGCTGTGCCACTGGCTGAACTAGATACTCTGCTTGAGCAAATAGTTCATCTGATTGTGTTTGGTCCCCAAGCTCTGAAATGGTTTAGGTTTGTTGGATTTCTGAGATCTGCTGTGAGTCGATGTCTCAGGCAGGTCTGATGGCCGGATGGATTCTTCTGCTTCGGCCTCTATATGGTACTGAAGCAGGCATCGCTTTAATGATCAAATTTTTGACCGAGATATGGTAGAGACCTACCTTGTGTAAAAAATTCTAGTCAAAATGTGGAGTAAATTTTGAGTTACAGGCACCGACAGGCCCGAATGTAATACTCTCATAAAACCAGGTTAGTCCATCTCTCGTTCCTCAGTGTTGTTTGCAGCATTGGTTCCTGCTGAGGATGTAAATCTTTAATAATGTCTCAAAAGTCTACAGGTTACATCTTTAAGTCTGTATAAATCCCTAAAGCAGCCAGACATTATTACAGGCATATATATACAGGTGGAAATAGTGCATTTGTTTAAGGACTACTTTCAGTGGCAGATTAATCCACATTCTATTTCCAGCTTCAGAATGGTCTATTTTTGCAGACATAACATTTTTTCAGTAAAATGTCTTAAAGTAATTTAGATTATTTGTGCAGTTTAGTGTTTGTTTGTACAGTCTAATGAAACAGTCACTGCAAATGCACAGAATGTCTAAGAACTGACCGGTTCAGTCCCAATCACCATGTTTTTAACTGTGTCTGTTTCGTGTGTGCGAGTGTGTGTGTGTAGGAGAGAGGACTCCAGCAGAGCATATGGCTTTGTTTGAAGAAGCCTTTTTTGTTTGAAATGACCATAAGGAGAGATGCAACCCTGAAAACAAAGCCAAGTCCTCGAGGCAAACCAACAGGAAATGTGGGTCAGCACAAATACCACACAATGTAGACGACATCATGTTAAGATTTATACTGGCTGATTTTCTCCTCTAAAATCTTAAGTATTTCCTCCCCGATGCATCGCTTTTTTCAACAAACATCTCTCCTGCGCCATCATTAGTTCCTTCATTTTAAAATTCCAGCCTCATCTTTCATCTCTGATTGGCAAAAATCTTCATGTGAAATCATCGTATCTGTGGCAGTAATTGCCCTGGCAGCCAGCAGATGTGCTTTAAAGTGCTAATGCAGAAGAGGAGAGGGCTGAGTTGTTACATGCAGGATGGGAGCTGGAGTCAGCACATCGACGCTGATAACAAGCCCAGTGCAAAGTCAGTTAAAAGTCAATCAATGTTGTTTAGGGAAACTTTGACAACTTCAAATGAGTGGCAGAAGAGGCTCATTTTGCTTTTTTTTTAGTGCGGAGGAGAGAAGCTTCTCCAGGTTATGATATCAGGAAAGGATCGCTTCAGATGAAAAATAAATAAATAAATAAAAAGAAGAATGCTTCGGCCACTTCTGGAGGCAAGTAAAATCATGCACCTTCTGGTCAAAGCATTCAGCCTTTTCAAGATGCCCTGGAGAGTTGAAAATTGTGGTTGCTGTTGAAATTTTTATATATCACCTCCACTTACCATGGAAAAAAGGGCACCACAGCAGTTTAACAGCTTACACATGGCTAGACAATGTCCATTATGCTGGCATGCTAACTTCTAGAATGCTAATCGCTGGTTTGTGGCTCAAGTTTTCTTTTTGCTTGACGCCATCTTTGCCTTTTTGGAGCCAGAAGTGACCGTATTTGTATTTGGATGAGAGGTTGGAGCAGGTAAAGGGTCTGAGCTAATGTTACCACTAACTTACTAACACGGTAGAACGTTAAACCTCATGAATCATTTGTCTAACAGATTTTATTTGACAGTCTCGTCAGTGTAAGTTATGATCCACAAGTCCAGTAGACATGTCTGTCAGGACATGTTTTTTAAAAATGTTTCAATAAACAGAAGCTCCAAAAGCCCCTCTTGAAAGCCTTCCATTAGCCCTGAAATCTTATTAACACAGCAATAATTTACACAAAGGACGACCATTTATGCTGTGTTCAGACCAAACATGACTCCAACTTTCACCTCGCATTACTTGCATGAATACAACCGCTGGAGTATTTGGAGTATTTCGTAAGATGTGAATATGTGCTAATGCTAAAGTAGCTAACTTTAGTGCTAACTTGGTTCATAGTAAAGTACAACCGTTAGCTGGAATCAAGTAACAGATACATATTTTCAGAACTTACCAGGTCTCCTAAAGCTTCACTCACTTTTCTCTGGTCCTCTCCTTTTTATTATGTCTCCATTCATCACAGTAGTCGAATCACTGACCTCCAGGTGAACACAGACAGTGAGAATACTCCAGAATCCCAAGGGGGTGTGTTGGGGAAACTTTATGGACATCAGATGAAATCTTCTGCATATTCTCTAACACAGAGTTCTTCTATTTTATATCCCTTCGTGTTCACAGTTCCGGCTATGTCAGGTTAGTGAAGTTGTTACTCCATGAGTAGGTTGCCGGGGTGATGGCGATCGGTGTGTTAGACGAGGGATGGGTAAAGAGACGGGTGTGTGAGATGGGTAAATGCACGGAATGATGCTCTCCGTGTGATTGTAAAGAAAAGGCGATGAGAAAAAGAGATTCAAATCCTGTCCTTGCTTCATTAAGACATCATAGAGTCATCACACCCCACAATAACTGAACTCTCCATCACTGATTCCTGATGCTGGAAAATGTCACTCTGAGGGGCTTTCACAAACACAGCTTCACGCAAATTTTCCGCACATGTATTTGCATCAGCCAGTGGAAATTGCCGTGATTTCGTATCTTTGCAGTCACTTGGTATGTAACAGAAATTTGCTTCGCTTTTAGTCTGGACACACAGAGGATCCAAATAAAGCAAACACAATTTAAATTTGTATTTCTTTGTGTAGGTTTCCTCCCTAGAAATACAGAGAAATTCACAGGAACTCTTTTTGAAGCCAGCATCTAGTGGCCATCAGCAGTACTACACTGTAAGATACTAATTCATTGGCTTCACTTTCAAGTCACGGTTGTTGTCCCTTGCTACAAATGCTGGCTGATTGATGGAGAAAACAAAGGAAGCCCAGTAACCAGTAATTGTTAATGATTTATAAAGTGTTTACAACCTAATTAATAACCAAATTATAAACCTCTTTTAAATCCGTTATGAGGATAGTCTTATTGTAAAGTGGTACGAGAAAAAAATAGGAAGAGAGCCGTCCCTTCAGCCATTCATCATCCCATCTAGTCATGGGTTAAACCTCAAACTGGGTTATTTATAGGCCGTCCAACTTAAGCACTGCATGTGTCTAAACCTGTATTGATTCACAGCCAGGAGAAACACGAGCTCCTGCATTAATGAATGCAGGAAGTGAAGAAAGATCTGTTAGTGTCTAATATTGTGTCTATGTGCATATAACTGTTTGTGTGTGTGGAGGAGATTTTGTATGTTGCAAATAAGTACACAACATATCAACGTTTAATCAATCTGTACTGAAATACAAAAAAAATATTTCTATTTTCAATATCTCCTTTACTGCAGAAACATCAAATCAGAAGAACTGCATCATGGCTAATTAAGACCACCAACGGGGCAAAAGGATGGAGGTTAGTGAAAAAGAAACAGGGAGAAAAATTGATCGGCTCACGTGGATTTGTCATCTGAATGCACCAGACTCATGAGTCAGAATCTAAGCAAAGTAGGACAGTGAAATAAATTTACCCCATCTGACTAAATTACAGTCCAGTGTCAGTACATGCACTGATAGGGAATCATCTCCACGCAGGGAGTAATTAATAAAAATCCTAAAAGACCGACCACTGTGCTTACTTTAGTACTTTAGTACTCACTTTGCCCAGAAAAAGAAAATTAGACCTTTTTTTGTCTTGATACTGAGGCACTGTTTCTCTGTAAAGCATCACAGTGTGGCTGAATTTACAGGCGAAGACTTGTAAAGCTGACCCTGAGTCTCTTCGCACAAGTGTCTAGATCGGAAAAAAAGCCCACAATGCTAAACAATTCAGTGGCCAATCTGACAAGCTGTGAAAAATTCTGTCAATACTTGAAATGCAGTCCTTGCCTTCCAGCCGTTTAAACACTCATCGCACAGCTTGGAGGTTGAAAGAGCAGCAAATACAGTATAAATCTTACAAAGAAAACCTAAAGCATTTGGGCTGTGATTGCAATGCATATGTTGCCTGGCCATGTCAGTATTTTGTATTTGAATCTGCAGCAATAGAGCAATGCAAATGCTGGAAATATGTTAGCATTTTGCACTTCCAGTTATTTCATCTCGATGGCTTAGATATCATCTAGATATTATGAGACTCCAAAAGTTGTCAGACATCCTCACACCGGAATTTTCAAGAAAACCGCAGAGTAAGAAATATCGCAACATGCATTGTAATGAAGTTATACATCTCAGATGTTTCCTTGATCTTTCATTCACTTCTTTACAGAATGGGGCATCAAAATGTGAACCCCCCTCCATTGCAAATGTGCACAGCTAGTGGTACCCCAATTACTATGTCCAATTTCTCTTAAATATATTTTATGTTAACAGTATTTGTCATTTCCTGATAAAGAGCAACAGACACTGATTATCAGGCAAACAAAAGAGGACAATTCATTTCATTTCAGTGTTCATTAATCAACAGAAATGTAAAAAGCTGTAAATGAGCCAGTGTTTTCATCTGTTGTTCCTGGCCTGATGTTAAAGGCAGTCTAAAACCGGAACATTAATTTTATTGGGCAGGGACTGAAAATATCCTATTGTTAGTGTACCCCACCTACCCATTGCAGTTGCTTGGGTGAAGCAGTGCAGGGAGGGGCCCTCGGCTAACTTTTACTTTTAGGGTTAGGCATTTAACAAAAGACATGTAGGACTTCGATAAAGGACATCTTCTAGTTTCTGAGTTTAGCATGTGGCTGGAACACAACCTAAACTACTTCAGTACAAACATGTCTCAAATGCATCCTTTACGCTGTTCACTGGTGCCCTGATGCATGTTAAGTGTGAACCTAACCTAAGTTACAGAAACCCTTTCCCTGTGATACCTGAGATCCAAGAGACCGTAAAGGTGAATCTTCAAGCACCTGCATTCAGGTGTGAAGCTAATGATGTGCATGATTTCACAAATCAGATAGAAGATTGCCTGAGTTCAACTCAACTAACAAATATTACACTAGAAATGTGATTTGTCACCGATTTTACTCAATCTACACTCTTTTCGCTTCTGCCCCAGGATTTTTTATCCATATAAGTGGTTGATCACTATAAAAGTGATCACTACATGTGGTTTCCACTGTATTTAATCATTTTACACAGTTAATTCTGTGAAAATCCCTTACCTCTCCTCTGATCATCCACAACAGAAGCAGAGGTGGTTTATATTTAAATAGTCAGACTAAAGATAAGCTCTATACATGATTTATAGAGGTGTGTTTTACTTGCAGGCTTCGAGGTGAATGCAGAAATATTAACAGAGATGTTTAGATGTTAAACTCTGGTTTTTAACAGTATGATACAAATTCAGTGTTTGGCTAAAAGGGCATATGAGACTAGAAGCAGTGTTTGTTGGAGGGCATCATTCATTACATCTCTACACATGTACTAAAAAGGACTCATCAGCATTGGCAGGATTCATCCTCCATGAATGCCTCTATTAAATTCAAGGGCAATCCATCAAATAGTCTATCAAACATACAGCAGCACTTAGCATGGCTAAAAAACAAGACCATTGTAATCCATGAATATTTATGACTGTCAAAGCCTCTGGAAACCTCAATACACTATAGGCCTCTAACTGTGTCATTTAGGGTCTTAGTAAACATAAAAAACTTGTAGAAATGAGTATCAATCCAAATTCAAAACATTTTTATGATTTAAGTTTTGTAAACTTTATGGGTGGAGACGTATTATGCAATTAATTTCACAAACCAATCATTAATAAAATCCCAGTCAGTTGTCCCACCCAAACTAGCTACCGTTAGCTACTATGCTGCTAGCCAACAAGCTACCTAGCTATGTTTCCGCTCTCTCCCAAACAGAGACGGATAATGTACGTTCCTGACGACTGACGCAGTTAAGCTGTATGTTATATGTATAATGATGAAGCACCATACAGGGCAGAGGTGGGTCAACTGGAGGAGTGGTGCAGAATCAAAAACGTCTCTCTAAAGATAAGAAAAAAAACAAAGAGGCCATCATTGTGTTATCACACCCTTCTGAGGATTGATGGTGTGGATGTGGAGAGACTAAAACCCACTAAGGTCCTGAGTCTCCACCTACACATTTTCACTCCTGTTTCTTCAGAAACAGGAATCCACTTCCTGGAGGACGTTTTAAAGGTCAAGGTATTGATTTATAACATATATATGTTTCTTTGAGTGTATTTGTGTGGTGGATTTGATCTAATGCAATCTCTGATTGTCTCATTATTTATTGTACTTTTATGTGGTCTCTTCTGTTTTTATGTGTTCCCCAGGTCTAACAAAAATGTAAAAAAAAAAATTTAGCCCCAATGATTAACATTATTAGCCAACAAGATGTCAGTAGAAACTTTGAGAAATGGTCCAAACAGCAAAAGGAGCTGTTGTTGGACTAGGTTTTGTACTAGTTATGAATGTTTATTTTCCCACTGATTTGTGTAGATGCATAATGAGACACTTGACTTTGAAATCATATATGCATTTTACTGACTTACTTCTTTTTCCTCTTGCGTGGTTAGTAACAGAATAGGCATCTAATCAAATCAGCCCTAGATGGAGTGTATTTCTTGGACTCATTAGCCAGGACAATCAATCACCTCAAAAAGCCTCTCACCTCTGATCGGCTGCTTTCTGAGACGCTTCCTTCTGGGGAAAAAAAAAAACCACAAAGAAGAAGAATGCTCTCAGAGGACGACTCAGACACAGGCTAATTAGCAGCTAATTAGCTCAAACTGCTGGACTGAAAATGTCAACATCATGTTTAACCAGCACATTAGACTGTTGTTCCAAAAACAGCACAAAGACAAAAGCTCGAGCTGAATAAGCAACAGTCAAAAAAAATAAAAAATAAAAAAAAAATCACCCGCTGTGTTTTTCCACAAACATTCCTCTTCACTTCAGCCTCATCCTCTTCTTCGCTTCCCCTCTCGACCTCTGCGGAGGCTGGAAGAATTAATGACCGGCTAAATTTATGAGGGAAAGTTATGAATAATGTTTACGTATTAATCATTTATGGTGGCCAGCCAAGCACACAGGCTACTGCTCCCCTGGAAATTACAGGCTCACCTCGACACCATAAATTATCCATCAGATTTCAATCAGCGCGGCAAGCCAAAGCTGCACTATCTCTGCAAAATACACATGAAGGCAGAGTCAGGCATCTCTGACCAACAACGAGTGAGAAACATAGACACATCGGCTGTCTGTATTATCACTTCAGAAGAGGAAGACGAAGCCAAACATTCATAAATAGAACCGGTTTTACTTGTACTAAGCAAAAAAATCAGCCAATAGGGTAAACACATTTTACTTGGCTAGATTTCTTCAAACTAGAATAAAACTTGAGACACGGAAAAATGTTACTAATTACTACTAAGTTTTTACAAGCAATGAAAACTCAGAAGTAGACTTAATATAGTTAAATGCAGAAGTTCTCAACAAAATTGTTTTAAAAATGTCCTGCAATTCACTAACAACTGCAAAACTGCAAAGCATGATGAACAAACTACATGCATTTTATTTTGCAAATCTATCTATCTATAGCCCAACAGAATAATGCACCTACTTTTAAATTATGAGTAACATTACAAGTAAACCCAGATTACCCATATTATCTGATTCCTGTGGGGATGCATTATTCAGCTGAGTTGATCTTTTAACTGCAGATATTTGAATTCCCTGCATTTTCCATTAGCCACGATCAGTGTTACATGTATAGCCATGTACAGTATATACTGTATGTAGACACTGCATTGACCCATGGATCGTAAATCATTGTCAGTGCCATATTGACACGGTCAGGACTGGCCTGTAAACACTTTGTGAAAGCAATGGTTTTTCTGAATACAAAGCACTGGACCCTTTACGTTTCTCGACCAATTCCAATGAGCCGTTTTTGTATGATATACAGCATTTTTTGGACTTTTAAGAAATATTGTATTCTTTATTTGAAGCGTTAAGTTTTATATTTGCAAGCCAAAATGCTAAAAAAGCCAACATTTTCATGTGATTATACACTACGGAAAACATAATTACGAATATTTGGTACAAAATTAGCTCCACGGTTGTGGCTTTCCTGGTCCTTTTCCTTAAAACCAAATTTCCCATCAGTCCCTTTGCCTCCTATCTCCTTTTCTCTGCAAGCTCTTACTCTGAAAGCCACACGGCTATTTTTATGTTTTACACAATAGAAAATCTCACCTCTCTGACCCTTAGACTCATCACAGAGATTTATTCTAATGCTACTTATCAAATGCAAAACCACATCTGTGATATTTCCAGTAACATTCTGACATAATGTAGATATTTAGAGAAGCAGGACATCCTGTGAGAACACGGGTCAAATACACTTCCTGTTCTCACCATATTAATGCAGTGATAAGTTGGTTGAAAAAAATAAGTGCGTGAACAAGATTTTCTAAGGCCACAGGTTGTTTGTGTGAGTGGCGTATTATGACCCAGAGTTGCATTAATGCAGCATGTAGCGGTCGTGCTAAATTTTGGAGTTAAACATAACGTAATCAGTCCTCACTGTCCTCAAAAGGGAATGAGAAGCTGATCTGCAGAAATATTTACACTGACAAGGACGTCGCTCCTGGTGGCGTTTAATGCACCAAATTCAATTATACCAAAGTAAATGCACAGGAATACATTGTAGATTGCAAAATTAAAATTTAAACACATAAAACACTTCCCAAGCACTGCTCATTGTTAGGCAGCAGCATGGTGTGATCAGGAACCTGAGCTCACAGAGGTTTTTGGGGTTTTAGGACCACTTCATGAACCACCTGGGTTTCATCTGGGTCATAGAGCATTCAGTCTTAAAGCTGAATGAATAATGGTGAATAATATGTGTCGCCATCTTCCATTTTCATAAAAAACAGCTCATTTTGAGAAGAGAAAATGGAGTAAAAAGCAGTAGCAGTAGTGGATCAATCCAGTTTTGGAGATGACCCGCTGATCCTGGACCATCTGTATCATAGTCACTTCAGGTGATATTTTCAGATCAACACAGTCAGCAGTCTGAGGTTTGTTTAAACAATCTGTTTCTAACCAGAATGATAGTGTTGTCTTTGCGATGCTCAAATAATGTTATGTCTCCGAGATGAGGCCAAAGGTGTGTTTAACATCACACAGAGCCTTTTGTTGTGTCCTAGTGATAGTGTATTGCAGATGGTGGATACACTGCTGCATGACGGTCAAGTTACAATAATTAATCTGTTGAAACAAAGGATTTTATTGGTCAAATATGAGCCTGTTCTCACTCCCACGTTATCACATTCTGGTCACGAATG
>JAPQRN010022420.1:0-12850 GCA_037367275.1 Coranthus polyacanthus | reverse complement strand
TCGGTTTGTGACGATGATTAAAGAGCTGTAATTCCTCTGCTCGAGCGGGCATCGGTGCCACGCGAACAAGGCTTTTGGCTGCATCAGGTCGAAGGCTTTGATGAACGTTTCCCTCTGCTGGCCTTCGCAACCAGCGCCGGCTCTCATTTTTTCCATCGCCGTGAAGGGGAAGGAGAGTATGATTTGTTGCAGATCTCATGCAGCTGTAAATCCAGCGTGTTCACATCATTAGGACCACCAGTAATAACGGGCCTCGAGATGATTTGCTCACCCTTTAGTGTAATCCACATCTCAGGCGGTGAATCAAATGTGTTTAGTGAGTGAACTCAATAAGGCATCACAGGTTTGACTTGGACTCGCTCCTAAGTGTGTTTCACGGGAGGAGCAGGTGGTCCTAATATTTCTTGATTCTCACTGTGTGTTTTGCCAATTTCTGTAGCGGGAACAGAAACTCTCCAAGAAGACTCGAGTATCAGGTTAACGCTTTCTTTTCTTCTCGTGGTAGAAGGAGAGGAAACTTCCCAACTGAAAAAGCATTTATCTGGATCCATAATTAAAGACGTTTGTGGTATCCAAAGCTTGATATATTCCCTTTTGACTGAAGACTGGTTGAAGACGACGGCGCCGTGCGTTACTTCCCATTTCTTTGTTTTACTGTCTTTTCATGTGACATATTTCTTTTGCCTGTTCATTCAGTTGATTGTACGTATGGTTTCCTTGTGCCAAGTCCATTTTGTCTGCACAGTTTGGCTGTTGCTTGATTGTTTTGGAAAAGCCCAGTTTCGTACGAGCCAAGTCATTATAGCGGAGATCTCGGCAGTCCCCCAGCCCCCGAGGTCCACAGGTGGTCCAGCCATGGAAAGTAGGGGGCTTTGGAGAGGAGGCTTGGGAGTAAGATACTCCAGCAGCCCTGAGAGAGGGTTTGTGTCTACGCAAAAGCTGCAACTTTACTCTGGAAACGTAGTTTTCTTTAGTCTTTACCGCTAAAGGCAAAAGGTGATCTACTTTTGATGAACCTGGACGATGCATTTAACTTTAAACACAGACGCGCAAAGAGTTTAATGCACAGTGAGCGTGTTTACATCGAGTCTAATATTCTACTAATAATCAGAATAAAAACACCTCATGTTAGAACAGACCGGTGGTACACCGATGGTGGAAATGTTTGATGACCTGTTCAACGGCCACGGAAACACTCTGGTCTGGTCGTTTCTCTCTTTCTGCGAAGGTTTGTCCCACATGGGGGTAACGTTAGGTCACGTGACCAGTTTCAATGGTCGAAAGGCGTGAAAAATAAGAGGGAAAAAAAACAAAAAGGCAAATATGTATTCCCAGAATAAATTGTGGGTTCTTCTTCTTCCTCCACCTCCTTTTTGATCTTCTTTCTTCTTCTTCACCCCCCCTCCTCCTCCTTCTTCTTCTTTCTTCTCGTCCTCCTCCTTCATCTTCTTTCTTCTTCTTCTCCTTTTGTTTCCTCTTTCCGCTTCGTCTTTCATCTCCTCATCCTCCCCCTTCGTCTTCTTCTGTTGGAACAGGTGAAGTTACTTTGCGCATGTCATGACAGTTACATCTGATGAAATGCTTTGAACATGTAAACACACATCTTATCAGATCAGCGTCCATGTAAACACTTGACATGGAATCTCTCATCAGAGTGATTCATTCGACTTCATTGATTGATCTGAACCTGTTTCCAAAAGGTAAGGTGCTGTGTTTGAAGAACATAACTCATTCGTGGCGTATCTCTGAAGGGTACTTTGGGATGTGATTATTCTCTGCTTGCGTTGCCGTTAAATGCAGATTGGAGTCTACAGGTTTGCAGATTGCCCCCGCAGCCATTTACATGTAAATAAACAGTTTTCTGTCAATCCACTGGGATCTTTTCTATATATATAGGAAGCCAGCTGTGCAGAGAGTTTCATCAAAGGATTTATGCGCATTGATTTAAGTCGTAACGTTAATGATGAACACTACAGCATGTTCCTGCAACCACAGGGCTTTTTTGTTTGGCAGTAAAACCACGACTTTAACTGTGGCCTGCAGAGACAGACATTTCTGTTTTTAAAACAATGAAATGCTCCGTGTTTAAGACCACAAAGCAGCGCACTTCATCAAAGACCTGCTGAGAAAACTGTTCCATATGCAGTTTCAGGGAAATCATGAAGGCAAATGTATTCTGTGTTACAGCAGGACTTGGAAGTTAATCACGATCAGTGTCAGGTAATACAACAAGCTGTGTAACAAATTGCTGCTTTGCCTTTAGTGATTATGTTACAGTTCTAAGTAAAAGAGGTCAAAAGTTCACCCCGAAGCTGGATTATGCAAAACCGTAATCCCTTCACTACCCTGTTAATTACAACATAGGTGACCCTCAGGAGGAATATTCACGTGTTGAGTAAAAAATGACAACCAGCGCTTTCTCATCCCTGTTTGGCTGTATTTGAGGCATGTGAATCTACGAAGCAGGGCTCAACGACACGCTTGTTAAGGAGCTTGTGGTCTTTATGGTTGCTCACTTTTCTTTCCAGATGGGGGGCAGAGGGTCGGTTGAGGTTCACAGATGACTGAGGACGGCCATCTGGATCCAGAGTCGCTAATAAATGTCCCAGTGAAATTACCAAGCTACCTCTTTTATGATCGCTGTCACTTCAGGTTCAACTTTACACGAACCCTACGACCATATGGTTCCCTCTGGTTCCACGGAAATACGCTTTTATGTATATTCACACATGGATTCTTTTGTACTCTCTAAAGAGAAGGTTCATATCATAGACGTCTTTATAGTTTAGAGTCGCCTAAAAGCCACTTTAAAGTACAGTGGGCTCCTAACTTGAAAACTGGGAAATGACCTGTGTTAACATGATGCCAACTGTGCCACCAGCCATGTCGAACAGAAAGTCCACAAATTATGAAGTGTGTAGGGTTTTCAAACTCAAAATCGCTTCAGAAAACAGCGGGTTCCCAAAACCCAAGATGACCTCCTTGTTTGGTCTAAAACCCAAAGATAGTCATAGTGGAGGAACAAAAACTGCTGCTCAAACCGATTATAAATGGTCCAAATAGTTGTTGATTTATTTAATCGTCGACAACTCATCGATTCATCCTCAAAGACCAGACAACGGCTGCACAGTTCATCGAATCGTAAATGTAAATGCAATAAATTGGGATAAATTCATTCATTCATTTCACGCAATTCCTTCAACACGTCTGGACTCAAAATATGAAAAACAAATGGAGAATGTGGCAAGTTCTCCTAAATCACCGTGGCATTTAAGAACCAGTGTTTATGGTTTTTGTATAAGAGCTGCAAACACTAAATACATCTAAATACTACAAGCTCCGTCATTAGTCTCATTCCCAGGTCTCAGAAAGCTCATCTTCTTCCCTCCTCATCTTCACCAGCCTTCCTTTCACTCACAAAGGTCTTGCCAGACACTGAGAGACTTTCCTTGATGTGGACAGATTTAGAGTTCTGGGAAGCCGGGGTGTCACTCGCTGTTCACATTTGATTCAGACGTCCGTTAATGAGAACGCAGTGGCCGAGCGAGCGGTGAACTGTACGTCTTTTTCTTTCTGTTACAAGGAGGGATCCGAGCAGAGGAAACTAGCGGCAGACTGTCACACTGAACCCGATTTAAACAGGTAGACAGCTGCAAACATGAGCATTTTTCTGGGTGAAAAGAGGTGGTGGAAAAACTGGGATCTGCAGCTTTAGCCGTCATCCTTCTGCCTGTGAATTATTTACACAGGTCTGCCTTCAGCTCTCAGACAAGCCGAGCAGGAATGTGTGTCACATTAACGGAGTGAGAGGTGAGCAGCGCTGTCGTCCTGACGCCGTCGTCTTCTCGCCTCCTCACTCACACAAACACACCGAGGCGGCAGCAGATGCTCACCCCGGGTTCACCTGGATCCTGGTTTCACCTCAGACTGACACAATACACCAGGGCTTCTGGGAGCGTCATCGTCTTACTGTCGCGCATCTAATCCTTTCCAAAGTTAGGGTCGGACCCAGGTTGGGTTGTGAAGCTTTTTTAACTGGGTCGCCAAGAGTCGGAGTAAAATACGTAGCAATAATATGATATGCGAATTCAGTTGGTGAGTTAAAATAGAAGAAGGGTGTTGTGTTTGTGTCACTGAAGCCAGTTGTAGAAGACGATGAGAAAACAAAAACGAGAAACGATGCAAAAGACGAAACAAAACAAGAAATATGTAAAAGACACAACAAGACAAAAACGGACTTAAACATGATATTTGTATCCGTTACACCTTAATTATTTAATTATTCAACATTTTGTTGACGGTGGAAGAGTCAGTACAAATGTAGACATTGTGAATGTTAATGTATTTTTGGGATTTTGGTTTAAAAAGTTTTGGAACCACTGATCTAATGAAAAGTAACGAGGATCCTCCAGCTCATAAAGCAACATTTTTCAGTCTTAAAATATTAAGTTTTATATTTGCATAATGGTTTTGTGGGTAATCTCTCACAAAAATCATTACATTCGAGCAGCAGTGAACCGAGGCCCATTTACTTACACGCATACATTTAAATGCTAAAGTAAATGCGCTGCAGTTATCGTCGTTTATCTGCTTATTTATTTATTAAAAGTGCGACTTGTTCTGTTGGCTCAGCGGTCCGGCCACACTTCTGCACCACAGTGACGGGTTGTACAACATTAACTTTGAGATCACTAACATCTCTGCACATTTGTCGTCAGTGCACTTTCTCCAGTCTCTCAAACTCCCCCCAACACTTACAGAACTCTTCACTGTGGGGACGGTTTGTCGCCGCCGTCCAGAATTCATGTTTTCTATAGACAGCGTATGGTAATTCAGCCTCATTGCTCTGAATGTGTTATCATGCACCATGAGACAGTTATGCGTGACAAACCCTGCGCTGCCCTTTCTCTCAAAGCAGAGAACATGACCAATTTGAGGTATAATATTTCAAACTTCTGCTCAGACTAAACTTGTTGTGATTATTCTAGACATTCCTGTAATTGCAAAGTGCCTGCTGAAAATTTTCTACAAGTTAAGTCTGCTCGCCTGAGCTTTATTTTCAAAGTGGGAGTAGGGCGGCAGGGTGGGAGAGAGTACATTCTCTCTTTTATAAAGTCAAAAGGATTCAAATGGGTCAGATTTCACAGTTTGATCTGTTTTCAATTACCAGGCAGGGCCGTGTATAGAAGAAAATGCTGAACAATTGAAATCTATCGAGGCAGTAGGTATAGAGAGCGAGGGAGGAAGAGAGGAGGAATTGGAATGAGAGACAAGGGGAAATGAAAAGAAAGAGGAGGAAGAGTCCAGGGAGAGATGAGAGTCCCAGAGAAACAATTGGATTAGACGTAGAGAGAGAACGAGAGCGGCCGAGAGAGTGTTTGATAAATGGCCTGTTTATTTAGCTTTCACTGTGAATGAGGCGGGGTGTGATGATGTGTTGTCTCCTCTCTCTGAGCCTCCGCGTCCCTCGCCACGAGGTCGGCCTTTTTGACCCGAACGCTCGCTGCGTTCAGAAGGCGCAATTGGCCGTTCGTTGCCAAAGGGTGGGACATCTCGCTGAGTCCTAATGGCTTTCACAGCTGGGTCTCCCCCCGGCTCCCTCTGTCATCAAGTTTCATCCAACATCAAAAAGACACACCTTCCACTTGGCCGCGCTCACGTTTCCAGCCCAAAGGAAATCAGAGACTCTTGGCTTCTCATAAACCTCCTGGCCGTCGTTTTGCCCCCGTTACTTGATGGTTTTCCCAGTATGTTCTTGGGGTTCTGCGTGCAGAGCGCCGGTCGCACCGGCTTTGCAGGCAACCTGAGAAGATCTGTGTGGATCTCAAAGGCATCACGGCTGTCACAGCAGCAGCCGGAGTTCATCACCGGCAGTGAAACAAGTAGTTGGCCTGAATTCACTAATATCACATTATAACTCACTATTGTCTTTTTGCACATTTGAGCCGTTCACAGCCCATCATCACCTACTCACCTGGTCTTTCCCTACTTTTCCTCCGTCTGCTTAAAGTTGAATATGTCCATTAGGAGAGTAAGCAGCCATAGCAAGAAAAAAAGTTGTGAAATAAAAAGACTAAAGGTTATTTTCCAATTGTTTCACAGCAGTTATGTTCTAAAGCACAATAAAACCTGTCCACACCATTGCATAATTCTGTGGGAATGTTCCAGAGAGAAGTAGTCTGAGTCGCAGGATTTATCTGCCAGAATAAGGTGAATATTTCCATCACGCAGTGGCAGGATTTTCATTCTCCTTCCTTCCTCTATCTGTGTGTTTCTGTTTTCAAAGTCGTCCTCGCGACGTGAAAGAACAGCAACCTCCGAGCTGCAACTACGCCCTGAAAATGGCAAGTTTAGACACACATCTCTTTATGTGGCGTTTTCCTTTGTATGGATTTATTCATTTTAATACCACGACGTGCTTCCTCATGCGCACGTGTTCCACCAAAACAACTTCTCTCCCGACACTGTTTTTCAAGGACACCGTCGGCGCCGCCCAAGACGAGTGTGATTCGTTTAAAGTAGCAGCCAAACAACCCAGAGAGCTTTTACCCCCATTCCAGAACGACAGTGGATGGTGCCAGACCTATCTGCAGTCACTGGCACAGAGCTAATAAAGTGTGGAGGAAAGTCTGGCTATGCACAACTTCAACCCAAGCAGCTTGTAAGAGGAGTGCAGTAAATGAGAAGAGCACAGTGAATGCTTCACTTAGTTTTTATATCGTTCCACGTGTGCACGTTGTGAGATGTTGTTATTGGCTGCAGATACAAACTCAGCCCAAAGGTCCACGCCCAGAAACGCAAACAAAAGACGGTAAATACAGTTTTGACAGGTATTAAAAATTGAATTGGATTTAATGCTTGGATGAAGCCTGCTAGAAAAATGCTCAAATTAAGAAGTAATTGCATGGAACCTCAGAAAGACGTGAAGCCTTCATAAAAAGCCACCAGAAAACAGCCGCCATTATCCAATATATTTCTGCATTCACATCGGCAGCATCTCCACAGTCAGGCCCGAGCATGAAACAGGTCTTAAATTACATCGTCATTACCTTAAAAAGTCTTAAGTGTAACTTTCTGAAACCCTGTAGAAACCCTGGGTTAACATCTCTGCGGGGCTGTGGAAGAGATGATCCCAAATAAAACCAAGCGTATCTTAGACATACTATGTTTCCTTTGTTCTCTCTCAGGACCACTGGTTTTGGCGGGTGAGAGATAACTCCGTCATGCCGGGATACCCCATGCTCATCAGTGTTTTCTGGAGGGGCCTGCCACCCAAGATAGATGCCGTCTACGAGAACAGCGAGGGCAAGTTCGTCTTCTTCAAAGGTAAGATGCTGTCGCTAAGTGTCCTCATCTCACCCCTGTCCGAAGCTCTTTTCACAACCTAAAAAAACATCTTCATCCAGTCCACGTATTGTGTCTGTACCGTGTTGCTCTACATTAGCTCCTCCTGTCTTCATCCACGCGAATTCATAGGTATGTTCTGGCTAAGTGGCGTCAGCTCGTCTCTTTGCGTGAACTCTACGTGCCTTTTTAGTATTCCGCCTGCATTTTGTATATGTTTGTGTTCTCAGAAACAAACAGAGTGGTTTTATCTTTAATATCTGCTGCTGCGTGTTATCATCCTCACTCAAAGAACTCCCTTGATCTTATCTGTGCGTACGCGTCCAGTGTAAATCTGTGGAAGATTAAAGCAATGTTTTGCTCACTTGGTTGGAAAATCTGCCCTAATCCACCAGTTTTGTCTCTTAATAATACAGAAGTTTTAGAGGCAGCAGTAATATGTTTTCGTCCTGATGAAGCCAAGCAGCTTCACCGTCAGCGGAGCAACCGGGTTTGATTCTTCGAGATCTAGACTCAAACCAGCCCCACAACAAAAATATTTAAAGCTAATTATGTCTAAAGCCGACGAGCCACTTAAAAGAAACAGCAAATAAACATAGCAGCCCTGTAAACTCCCATCATGCACTGCAGAGACGAAGAGAGAGGAGGTGCTGATGAAAGCAGATGTAGGCAATGAAAAGTCTGCTGGGATGCAAATCTTGACTCAAACCCGATTCTATTTTCAACACCAAACAATTCCTGGAAATACAAACGACTGGTCTGTGTGCACCACAAGCTGTGGAGGTCTGATTTAGGAGCTTCTTTTCCCACCGTGCTCTCATCCAGGGCAGTAGGATCACACACAGATTTAGAAAATCCATGTTACCAGAATGCCATTTCTCATTTGAATACGCACAGCTGATTTCCCAGAAGGCCTTATTCTGTCCGTCCCCAATTGGAATAAAAAATTTGGCAGAAAGTCTGTCAGGAAACAAAATGCAACACTCCTTGTCCCGCCAACCGCTTTGAATAACCTCTAACAGCTCATTGTCTGGTGAATTCTCCTCCTGGGTTTCTTTTCAGTGGCGGCTGCTGCTAAACAAGACAATATGAACACAGCGGGAATTAGTGAACGCAGCCAAATTTTTGTTGTGTCAGTCAGCTGATAATGTGTGTTGACATGTCACAAGCTTCTGATTATAATATTTGTTTTTAGACAGACAACCCGACGTCCTATCCACTCAGACACGAAGCAGTAGTTTTAATAGAGCCTTACTTTACCTACGTAGTCAAACAGCCAAGTGTCTTTTTACCTCATACTTGTTAAACTGCCGTCCCTTTGCAAAACACTGAGGTGGAAGCGGTTTTATCTTTTGAGCTACGTATTGTTCCCCCTCAAAGTCAGCATTTCAAATTGAGAAGTCTGAACTTCAGCCGATGCTCATAGTTGGGTAAATGTCCTGTCGGTGGATAAATCTGTCTCGACCTGTGACATCTGGAGCATCGTTCTGTTCCTGAAAGTACGGTGACAACCCAGCGAAAACTATCCAATCACACGACGACCAGAAAATAAAAGCAGTTCTGATTGGCTAGAGCTGACTCTTTAATCCTCCAATGACAGCACAGCCTCAGGTCACCTGTTGACCAGAAGATTGACTTTGACACCTGCGAAAAAAGAAGTGAACATGTTCACACAGAAATGAAGTAAATACAGTTAAAAACCACTTCACCAAATGTTGACATGAACTACAGAGTATTATATTCCAATAATCATTACATTTTTCTTATTTTAGAGACATTTTTGCACTAATTAAATGTTTACTATCCTGTTAAAATAGTCCTTCTTCTCTGAGTGAGTATAAGTGTCCTCAGACCAGCAGATGCAGAGACGGCAGCTTCAGAGTCTGAAGTCACGGCTGAGGCACTGATTAACTCCACCACAGAGCAGGTTGTAAGGAGACACCACTGGTGCACGTTGGAAATAGATTCAGCATGTGTTGCTCATTCCTACAGTGCAGCTTTGTGCCAGTTTGAAGCCAGCGTTCCCCTGGTTCTGCTCTTCTGAGACGTTGGATATGCGAGTCAAGAATGTGTAGTTTGAAAATCATATGCACGTTTCCCAAGGACGTGGATGAGGGGGAATCTGGGGTCATGGGAACATGGGTCCTGAGCTGCCTGTTGAGGTGATTTAAAGTCATACTAAACACTAAAACGAGGTTTTTCAGATGTGGACCGAATTATGTGACTTAATTGTGATGAAATGCATCCATTCTGGTGATAATATGTTAAAAAAAATCTGCATTTTACAGGTGAAAAAGGCTCCACTTCCTGTTCTGAAAAGCCTGAAGCCGACGTAGAGTCTGCTTCATGCAATTCATATTAAGGCTGTAACTTACTTTTATTGTCAATTAATCTGTCAACTGTTTTCTCAATTAATCCTTTAGTTAAGTCTATAAAATGTCAGGAAATGGAGAAAAATGACGATGAAGTCAAATGTCTAGTTTGGTCCACAAGCCAAGATATTCACTTACTGTCACAGAGGAGCAACGAAACCAGAAAATATTCACAAAATAAGCAGCGGATCTGAACCCTTTGGTAGAGCACACGGTCACGTTTTTTATTCATTTCACTCTGAAATAACTGAACCCGACTGAACTGAAAATGGTTCAATTATCAGGTGAAAATCTAGACTCTGATGTTTAAAATCCTAAAAAGGACTGTATGACGACAGGAAAAAGCAGCACCTGGACTTTCAGACCCTCATCACCTCCATCAGCCTCTTTGTATATTTAATAAACACGTTTATTTGAAGACAAAAGAAGAAAATCATACGACCGAAATGTAGACGTATAATCTGACTCGTCTAAATCAGCATGTGATGTTTGAGGTTGCGTTACATATTCAAGTTGAATTATTCTGATTAATTACCAGTAGCAGAGACACACAGCGACCCACACATGAAGCTGTATACTCTATGCGAGTGTGGATTTTCCTGGTGGGAGGCAGGATTCGATCGGAGCTTGATTGGTGCTTTTTGTGGCGAGGACGGTCGGAGCTGCTGAGAGGGTTATTTTACACTGTGTAAACGTTGGAGAGGAAGGTTTCCATCCAGTGGAATCCAGAGAATCAGTGTTTAGAACGTTTCTTTTGTCTTTAGGGTTTATTTTGTTTTGCAGTCAGTTAAACCACTGGTGTTTTACTTAATGTATGTATACAGATGATTCATTACAAGATGCAGGACGAGCTTAAGTTTAATGAGGTGATATGAAAATGATCAGGAATTTATTTATGCACAAATTCGCTCTTCTTGTGATTTATAGATAAGACCCATAGCAGGGTTTTCTTGACTTGGGGGTCAAAATTATTCATAGTAAGTTATAAGTTACCTTGTTTTTGACCATTATCCTTAATGTATTTATGAAAGAAAGCTGGCAAAGTCTATTCATATTCATATCTGTAAGACTTGTAAGAAAATGTGTTGTTTTTCATCATGTTTTTGGACCATTATCACTGCCATGTCTGTGTGTAAGTAGAACAGATCATGAATAAACAACATCCAAAAAAGCTTAAAGACAAACCTTGCTAAAGTCTGGGAAAAGTCCGTGGGCTTTTCTGGTCATTTTTAAAAAGCAGGTCTCCAGAAAAAAGAACGTTTGGGAAACTGTTCTGTACATAATAACGTGCATGTGTTATTTATTTATCTGTGCAGAATGTATTTGTGTGTCGCCCGTTTGGGGTCTGAGTCCAACACAATCCTTTTCATCCAGTGTCAGTGTGAGCAGGCGATAGGTCGTTACGGCGACGCCGACGCTGCTACATCAAAGCAGGACTCGCAGCTCTGAAGTTGAAGCCAGACTTTCATGTGGAGGACGACGCAAGCTCAATTAAAAAAAATCAAATCACATAAAAACGGTAAAAAAGGAGATTCCTGTTTTATGTAGGATAGAAAGGAAGAGCGTCTCAGGGAGGGGTGGGTTTTCGAGAAGGCCAGAGGAAATGTGACCCAGAAAGAGTGGAGCAATCTAAGAGAAAGACATGAAATGACAGGAATTTCCTTTCCAAAAAGAGGCCACTACAGGTCTCTCCTTCCTCGTTGCTTTTCGCCAACACCCCGTCCTACTGTTCCTTCCTCCCCTTCATCCATAAATCTCCTCCCTTCCCTGCTGCCTTATAGTCTAAATAGTATTTTAAGGTCAAATGTCACATGCACGGAGCTGCGAGGATCGTGTCCGCCTTCAACTTGAGCCTGATTTCCTGTATTTGTTTGTGCATCTTGCATAAATTCTTCCTCCTGTGATCTGTCAAAGTCTGAACAAAATGTTTGTGCGGCTGAGGTTTGTCATTCCACGTTTTCATGTAACACACACACACAACCCAGCGATCCGCCCTCACTTCCTCTCGGTTCACCCTGAACCTCCACCAGTGACGAAGAAAAGCACTTCCTGGGGTCGCGCTGTGTCAAAACGTGCTGTTTAGCCTTAATACTCCACAGGAAAGGGTGGGTGTGGGAGGGGATTTAATAAGAAAAATAACTAATATAGTATAACCAATAACAGTAAAAGACTCCGTTCCCTTATGGTTAAAACCTCACAGCTTCAAATATACTGTTGTTTCCAGGTGTGTGCGGCTCCCTGCGGCTGGGAAACTTTAAAAAAAAGGTTTAAACGTTCACTCCTTGCGCCAGTTTTCCCACAAGGGTCGTTGCTGTTTCTTTTTATCTCAGCTAAGCAGTTCCCGATTCCGCTTAGCAGCACTGAAAGTTCCCAGAGTACCTTTAAGCAAGGGCAAGGACAACCTGTCACCATGTCTGCATCCTATTTTAAATTAGGGAAACATCAACATCGACTCAAGTAATGCAAGGCAACAGGTTATCGCCTGCCATTTGTTCCAGGCTCGTATCTGCCTTTGTCAATTTGCTCTTCATGGGTGTCGGTGCTGGAGGGGGAAATCCCTGCTGCTTACTCGTCCTTCTTCTAATCTTTTCTTCTCGCCTTCTTGATCTACAGGAAAGCAGTTCTGGGTGTTTAAGGACACTGTGTTGCAGTCAGGATACCCAAAGGACATCACCCAGTTTGGCAACGGCATGCCTGCCCAGAGCATCGAGACCGCCGTGTGGTGGGAGGACGTGGCCAAGACTTACTTCTTTAAAGGAGACAGGTGAGAGTTCACACATGGACCTGAACCTAGAGTCACAAATATCCCCTGACGTGACCTGTCTGAACTTGTACGGCCACGTATTTTATTGTATGACTTGTGTCTAAACCACAGTAACTGCAGCTAACGAGTATTTTCATTGTCGTTAAAGTTATTTTCTCGATTCATTGAGCGGTCTATAAAATGTTTCCCAAAGCCCGAGATGATGTTCGATCACAACCCAAAGATATTCAGTTTATTGTCACAGAGGAAGAAAGAAACATCTAAGACACTGGAATGAGACAATTTAGACTTTTTTTATCTTAAAGAATTACTCAGAGTGATTAATTGTTGCAGCTCTAGTGGACAGGGATGTGAACTGAGAACTGGTCCA
>JAPQRN010022419.1:11232-21448 GCA_037367275.1 Coranthus polyacanthus | reverse complement strand
TTTAAGGCATGGTTTGACACAAACTTCCAGACATGCTTTGCAGCTGAGTGGAAGGTTAAGCATCGCATTTGAACACATATGAGCATGTCAGTAGAAAAAGATCCACTGAGGCTTTTAGACAAAGAAGTGTTTACCTCAAATATTTTCATTAGCCATGTGAATAATTTCCAATTAGCCCATTTTAATAGATATCATCCCAGATGTTAGATGGCTGTTACAGATAATAACATCATAAAATGTAGTCTTTATACTCATTGGGAATTGCTATTAATAACTAAAAGTCTTCAAATTGGAAGATTTGATCTCTCATGGGAATGCCGATAGCCACTGTTGTTCCATACTTAGCTTGTATGCCTCATTACAGGCAATAACCCACTAATCAGAATCATTCATGTGGTTCTGTTGATTTGTAGGACATTCTTGAATGTTCCCCTATGAATGCCACACTGCTGAGACGCAATACTGTGTAAATGAATGTTGAAATGTGGCTGTTAAACATCATAAAAATTCCAGTGAAAGCACTATATATAGCGGCTGCTAAAACCTTCTGAAATGGAAATTCCTCTAAATTTACTTATTACTACTCAGATTATTTTGAACAGCGAGTTCAGTATTTACAAATCTATCGCTTCCCCAAGGTATAAATCTGAGCATCGAGACTTGAATCATGATGTCATCGGGCGACCTTTGCGGAGCTGATCCTGTGAGACTGAATTAATGACTGACGCTGTGGGCTCGGAGGATTTGTGTTTTAAATATTGCATCCAAATGAGCTTCATTTGAATGTAGGGCTTTCAGCTGTGATTCAGAAAACGTCTCCGTGTCCCAGTAAAATCACCATGGGTGCTGTCACAGTGTCCCAGGAGTTGTGTCATTATTCACTGTTTAGGAAGCAGCTCCAGGATTTGTCTGGGGATGACATCATTACCACAGCCTGTCCGTCCGTCTGTCTGTTGGCTCGTCACTTCAGGAGACTGTTCACATCCAGTTTTTTGTCATGCTGCTTGACAGTGTAACCGGAATTGCACATTTACGGAGACATCTATGTTTAGATCAGTCATTCCCAAAGGTAAAAAAAAAAAAAAAAAAAAAGCCGCGGCCCAGTTTGAAATGTGAAAGTCGTCTTCGGCCCACACAGACCTTTAATCTAAACCTAGAACAAAACACAACACTGAGATGAATTTCTCTCTCTATTTTTTTATTTCATCAACACCTCTTTGTGAACATGGGCCTGCAGCAATGCAGTGCATATTAATATTCCATCCACATATTCATAACAATTTACAAAGCAACAAATATAAGGAACTTATTGCAGATAGTGTATTGTTTAGCCTGTATCCTGGCTGTTTGAAGCTAGATAATAAAACACGCATATAACATTTCACTATATTCAACAATTGAACAGGGCTGCTTTTCCCAAACGTGGGGTATATCCTCTTGCTTACAGTATCGCAATTCCACAGTATATCACACGGTGACCCCTGAATCATGATGAGTATCGCATCGCCAGATACTATAGGTATGTAAATATGTGCTCTGCCGACATAGTTTGCTTTGTTTTTGTAGATGTCTTTACCTCCAGCAGATTTCTAGAACGTATGTATGCTTACATTTGATTAAATCCCGCTGTAACCATTTATGCCGGGGAGATGTGACGGTCAGCACGTCCATCCGTGTGTCCGTCATCATTTTGTTTCCGAAGCAGAACTGGATAAACAGTCAATTATCAGTTGTGTGTCGGAGTGGTGGTCCGTCGTCCGTCCGCGTTGTCCGCCATGCCGCTTGTCGCGCCTACTCGTAAACTACTGAGAAGCTGCTCAACTCCTCGGCTGTCAATGGCCAAACTAACATCAGTAACAAGTGCCGCTTTTCGATTTTGTGGGCGGCCGGGGGGATATGCCATCCTCTGACTTGTTTTTCTAAGCTGGCTACAGGGTAATTGGGCCTTACAATGCAAGTTTGAACTTTGCTGCAGATAAATTGTGATTCACTTCACACACAGACACTTTCCTTATCCCCATGTGATGCCCTCTAAGGCTGGACAGTGCAGCAATATTTGCAATATAAGGCGTGTCAATAGCAATATCAGAGAAAGCTGGCAACAATATGCTTTGATGATTTCAGGCTTTGATGATTTTTAACTTTGCAATGTATTTCATTAAACTGTCTTTTTGCCATAACCTAACATTTCATTTAGATCCTGCCTTGTGCTCAGTAGCTTCAGAGGAAAATGGAAAATTAAGTACTAATCTCTGTAATTGAAATTGTACATTTTTTTTTAATTTTGTCTGAACTGTCATTGAAATAGTTGTGCTTTTCTGAACCATGGTCTTAAACATGCACACAATTAATTATGGGCCTAAATGAGTTCAGTGCTTGTAACCTATTTGTAATATTAATGATTAGATTTACATTAAAAAGTATATCGTCTTATTACTCCACATGCTTTGAAGAAAGCTGTGGAAGTGGTGCTTGATTGCTTGTTAGAAAGACAGGTCAAGTAGCGTTTGCAGAAAACATGTGGACAATTGTAAATGTGGTTGTTTTTTTTTCCACTTTTCATTTTTACATCAACAGCTTTTTCTTCAGAATTCTTCCTTTTCTACAAAGAAGTGACATTTCTTTTATTTCTTTCTTTTCACACAAACTGTAATTCTAAGAATAGAAACATGTAATCATGATATTAAATGTTGAATGTCATTCCTGCTGTGTTGCTCAGCGTACGAGGCAGTTGAAGATTTCTCCTCAGAATTTAGTATGTTCTTTGTATGAGAGACACACGGCTGGACTCACACAGGTCTTGTTGGTCCGAGCATGGGCATGTTTTACTACTAAATATATTTAAGTGATAAGCAGGATGGTGGTTGAAGTTGTCTCCATGTTTGAAGGAGAGTCTCTTGGCTGCAGCTCAGTAAACAGTGGTGAAGATGTAAGGCACGGGGACAGGAGTCATTCAAAAACAAGGTGCACTGTGGCGTTGCTCAGTGATTGCCTGCTTTGGCTGCATTTTGCTACCTGCTTCTACAGCACCTTTCATGACTTTATAGATGCTTTATTTCACTCTCAAGCTTTATGGCTTTTCTAAGCAGACAGCTCATCAAAAGGAGTGACAAGTCGGTGTTTCCCACACATGGACTTCACTTCGGCAGAGTGCCTAGGTATATTTGGCAACCCATATATTTCAGTGCTTCCCACTAGGGCTGGGTGATAAAATGATGATTATCGTCATTGCAATATAATTTTATACTGTGATAATGATAATTATTCCAATATTTTTTTTTCTTTTGCCTTTAGGGTTTATTTTGTTTAAAGTCTCATTTTCAATGTTTTGTTGTTTTACTTAATTTGCCTCGTGTATACTTTGATGTTTAACAAACATTTTATCATTTTCATTGTCATCATTGTTTTACTATTTTCATTTTATATCTTGTACGTTATTTTTGTCTTATGTCTTTTAACTTGCTATATATTAAGCCATATTTTAAGTTGTTTTCGTCTCGTTACATCTGTTACGAATAATTTAAAATCACAAAATATGGTCTGGTTTCTTCAACTTCCACTCAGGACCAAAAATCAGGCTTTAAACTGGAAAGAAATAATGATTTGATGTTTTGCCCAATTTGGCATTTGATAAAGAACAGTTTTTTTCCAGAGCTGATGATGGATGAAGGCCCAGAGTGAGCTACTGTATCTCACTTCATTCTGCTTATAGCTGTTGAAAGTTGCCCAAACCGATTGAACATGACACTTAACTTAAGCCTTTGTTGTTATGTCTTAACTGCTAATAAATAGAATGGTCTGTATAGAGGCAAGTAAAGTCAAATTTGTCGATTTCTAACCTACTTACCCGACCAAGTGAAGAAAAATTAAAAACCCTGAACATACTTGTTTGGTACAAACTGCAAGTCAAATCAATGTTACATTTTTTTTTAAGTGCAAATGAAATACAAAAATGATCCTCCCTACAATTGCAAGTCATATCACAATCGCAATATCTGTCAAAATAAGTGGGTTTTTTTTCATGTCGTTCAATCTTACATTGATAAATAATGACATTGACTGCCACATATTGATTTTAATTTTTTTGTTTGAATTTTAAAATGGAAAAACAGCAAAGCTACTAAATAAAGAGCCGTACACATGCTCATAGAACTGTTGTTCATCCGGTAACTGCTGTTTCTTCGTGTTTTCATTGTAGAGCACAAACACATTGGTAAGATGCCCATCTGTGAACAGCCCCTCCTCTCCACACACTCTGAATCAAAACATGATCATGAGCAGCAGGAAGGGTATTGATGGCTGTATTCCTGGAGAGAATCAATCCCAGTTCATGAATGGTTAGCATCATGAACATCTCAGCACAAAACTTTATTCAAGTTAACTTCGAAAGGTTAGTCTGTCTGTGTTGTTAACACAAGGCTGTTAATCTTTCAGACCCACCTCGTCAAATAGGACTGGGCAATAAATTGAAGTCACTCAATTAATTTGATGTAAAAAAAAAAAAAAAAAATCTCAAAATAGAGATTAGTGCTTCCTTTGCTGTCACTCAAATGCCAGCACCAGCAGTTCTCTCTACAGTGTAATTATATAGACTGTGGCAGCCTGCAACACACTCATAATGAACCCAAAATATTGTGGGAGCAATTGAGTTACTCTTAACAGAGACAGACAATTTCAGTCTCTTTCACACTGAGCTTTTGTTTGTGAACTTGGAGTAGACATCGCTTTATTCTCACTTTTGTCCTCACAGTGTTACAGCTTTGAAAATCCAACGTAAAGTTGCAGCAGTATATAACACAATATGATGAACTGAATGACAAAGATGACAGAACACAACATAGGCAGCATAGGATGGTTTAGCTAATGCCTGCTGACACAAATACAGGAACATCTCGACGTGCAAACTCTGAATCTGCACTGCTTTTTACACTTATGATAATTATTTTAAAAAATCTCTAATCCGTGTAAAACCAAACTTATCGCAGGGGTCAGGCGACTGAAACAGAGTTCATCAGCAGAGAACGGCTCTGACTGTAGATGCTGAATGCAACCTTTTACCTTAAACGCGTCACATAAACTACTGCAGGTTAAAGTGGACAAACTGAAAAATGTTAGTGATGACAGACTCTAAAGAATCACTGTAAACAGACAAAACAACTACAACCCATGATGCAACACTCTGTGTAAAATGCTGTGAAAGGGTACATGTTAAAGGGTTAAAATTATTTTTATTTTTAACAAATAATGCACATTGACACGTTGCAATAGCCGTGTTTATGTGATTGTTGTTTGCGGATATTCCACAGACACAGCATATATTTGAATCATGAAAAAGAAAAATCAACCCTATTTCAAAAACATTATTGTCAAATATGTTAGGAGCCTAGCTAGTATGGAAAGGAAGCTATAATTTAATGTTAGGGATTGGCTGGGTTGACGAGTGTCACACTGTGAAGGAATGGAGAATCTATGGGTTCAGGTTAGGGTTGGGTCGATGTCTAGCAGTCATCACGTTGTTGACCATCATCATGATTCACCCCCACCCCCTGTGGAGAAGGTTGAGGTTTTGGCAAGCCTTTTGTTTTTTTTTATATATACACATGGCGAGTCTGATGTCCACAGCTGTCTGTGTAATAACCAGTGCTCTGTGTATGCCATCAATTCACTCTGTTTCTTCTGAATACAGCTGCCTGTGATGTTTCCTCTTCAGTACAGCTCTGTATATAACTGAGCTTACTAACTAAACTCTTACAACAGTGTGAGTCGCATTTTTACCTCTCAGATGTACATGTCAATGCCTCAGCTGATAAACTGTTTTTGAAAACATCAGATTTCCACAAAGACAAAGAAAGAACCTCTGTGTTTTACTCATCCTGCAGACAGATAAAATATCACAGACAGTCTGTACTGTGGACCAGCAGGTCTCCATTTCTTTTCTCTCTCTCCCTCACCTCTGGTTGCATAGGGTGGACTTTAACCTTACAATCTGAGTTAGTTTCTATTGGGCTAAGTGGGATATAACTACTTTGCCAGTGATAGAATAGCAGAATAACTGTACTGTTCTCCTACAGTGTGTTAGACACAGACTCAACACCAAGTTAAACCCAGCAAATAAAGACCAAAGTGGATTTCCATCCTTAATACTTCGAATGCTTAAATGCAAACATGGTGAAAACAATACAAATATATTTAGGGCCAAATCCACAAAAGGATTGCATGGCTTTTGTGGCTGCAAAACCAGTGCAAATGAGTCAAAAATATTGCGTAATTCACAAAGCATCCACAAAGGGTGGAATTCACTGCAAACTGAGCTGCCAAGCAGATAGCGGCAATTTTTGAGCCTGTGTCATTTGCATGGATGTAAATTAGATAATCTATCTTTTGCATGGGGAATATTCATATATTTGGTGCAAAATCCGCCCCTTTCTATGCAGATACATGCAAATAAGCCCCGGTGCAAAAAGCGTCTAATTCACTAAAGACCAATGCAATTTGCTACACGCAGTTTGGCTGGTGAAAATACCGCCAGCTGATAGTTGGTGTAAACTGCGCTTAAACTCTTTCTGTGTGTCCAAAACTTCACGTTTGTGAGGCTTGAATGATGTTGAATTAATATTCAATGATGTCAAGCGTGAAATCTTCAGTCAGATATTCGGCGGGATCAGGATGGTATGCACGTTATCTCAGATTTTTGGTTATTTAAATATAAAAAGTGCTGCTTATCAGACTGCTTTATTACATATACCTATATCCTTATTATCCCACAATCCCACAGTGTAACAGCTGCAGAACGCACAACATTAATGACAGATCTGCTGTTAACAAGTTACTGCTGCTGCACTGTGTCCGTAAATGTGCACCGTCTCCTTTGGAGTTCAGAGACGCTGTGACAATTATCCAGCTGTGACGCCAAACAGAACACCAGTACTAATGCTTCAGTGAAATCACAGATGTATTCAGTGACATATAGCATTATTTTAAGAGTCAGCCATATCAAACATGTTTCAGACCTGCCTGAATTAATTGGAGCCTATTTTTACGGACATTACAGTAGATGTTGTTATAGACATGAAATCCTGGAGAATCATTGGTTTGATTGTGGAGAGCTCTGTGTGTGCGTCTCTGCTCATTAAAAACACACAATCTGAGGGTTTTTGGCGTTGTCATTATGGACCAATCTGTGGCTGAAATGCGGAAAACTCTGACACAAAACAATGGCAAATTGCACTCAGGGGCAAAACTTTACGGCTGTGTTTGCGCCAGCATATCATTAGCACAAAATCTTTTTGAATAGTTGCAACAAACAAAGCAGATTGTGGGCGCAAACGCTGCAGAATTAGCAGGTGCAATCCATTCTTTGTGGATTCGCCCCTTAGTGTCATTTTCCATCAAAATTAGAATAAATAACCAGAAAATAGTGTAATTATTATTAAGTAGAAAATGACAACACCCCCTTAAACTAATAAATGGCAAAACATTGCCACTTTAAACACACTTAACAAATTGCTTCTTGAAATGTTCAAAAAAGGGATTCACAAGCATGCAGCAGGGCTCTGACCATGAGGTGACTAAGAAGAACTTAAACAGGAAGCTACTTACGTAGGAAGTGACATCATATATGTAACAAATTGACAAATATTAATTTAACAAATCTAGTAACTCTCCAAAAAAATTTTACTTCAAACTAAAACTTTAAATGGGCATCGCCCAACCTCAGTTCAGGTAGATCAATTAAATGCCATTTATTTCATTAACGTATTTAAATTAATATGTGTTGGAGCGCCTTACGTATGGTATTATTTAGTAATTAGTTCGGAAGAAAGCATGGTGAACCCCCTCCTCCTCAAATACTGCCACAGATACTATCTAGTGTTAACTTAACCAACTGAGGGGGAGGACAGCAGAACAAGGAAAACATCAGAGCAAACCACTGCGCACTATAGTTTTTACATCTATTACAGAAGCTGCTTTCCAGCCGTTTTATACCTACACATGCACACTTTATATAAGTATAGTTCATTTCATAAATGGAAGTGTGTTGTTAAAGGGCATCTTCAGTATTTACTGAGAGCTGAGTGGAAATCCATCTGCAGTGTTCACCTCATCTGCACCCTAGAGTTTGTTATGGCTTCAACATGACTAAGCTAAAGGCTAATCTGGAAAAGATGTCCCTTCAACAAAGGGCTTGTTTTGGTCAAAGTAGTGAAACTGTGGTGAGAGTAATCCCCCCTATTATCATCTTTTCACTTCATCCTCCTTGCAGCTGGATTAAAACCTTCAGTGTGTGTAATGAGACTCATTCTACACAGCTTAGTTGCTTTTATCAGCTGAAAAGAAAAAATATGTTTATCTGAACAAATAATACCTCTTTTTAACTACCACAGCTATGTAGTCATTGTATTTTATCTTGTATAATACTAGTTTTTTGACAAATACTTCAATAGAGAGAACATATAAAACAGAGAAAACCAGTTTTAAGTTTCGACTCTGACTGAACCTTACTTTGATATTGTCCTTTGATACCCCAAATGCAAATTTATTATAATGTATGAATTACTGGACAACGCATGGATTTTTTTTCTTACAGTGACATAGCTTTGCTGCATGACAACACTTATCGGCCCAGTATCGGTATCGGCAGATATTAGCCTAAAAAGATCATTATCGATGTTCCGGGGATATTGTGATGTCTTAACTATGCGCATGCGGCGACCATAAATGACTGTTTTACTTGAAATGAAATGTGGCACTGTCATATAATTTATTCTCCTCCCTCCCTCGATTGCTTCAACTCAACACTGCAGACATTGACAGAATAACTTTAATTAGGGCAGACAAATTTGGCCAAAAGATTCAGTCAAATTAAAGATTCAATTCTTAATTGTTGTGGACAATTCATGATCTTAGTTGATTTTTAACCCCTGAGCATAAAAAGCAAGTGGACTTGGTGATCAGCATGGCTGTCTGTCTGCCCGTTTTTTTTTCCTTTTCTTTTTGTTTTTTTTGTTTTGAAGCAGAACTGGAAAAACATTGACATTTGTATATGTTGGACCGGTGCCTTTTGCTGTTCTGTCTGTCGTCCGTCTGCCTTGTCTATAAATGTTGACTGATTCAAGATGCCATTTTGTGAAACTACTTGACTCCTCTGCTGTCAGTAAGTTAAGTCACTGTAATTAAGCTGATACCAGTAACAACTTAAAAATGCTGTTTCAATGTATAGCCATTTTTTGGGGAAAGAAGAAATAAACCCAGTGGTTCTGGGGGAAAAAATGGTAGTTTCATGGATATTTTAAGCGGTTTAATGATTATCAGTTTCACACATGACCTGTTCTTTTTACCACACAGTGTTAGAGCAGACAAGCGTGAGACTGAGTGAGTGAAAATAGTCACTCACTGTTATTTAACACGGTAGGTGTGCATGCTGTCGGCAAGAAGTGCTGTAATCTACAAGGGGAGTGCACATTTCTGGCATCTTATGATACCTAATGCACAACATTTCGCCCATGATACTTGGACTTGCTGACAAGGTGAGAGGAGGAACTGTGGGAACGATAATCATAGTTCAGATATAGTTATATCTATATGTCTTCTTTGTGTTAAAGCATGAATACAGAGGCAGGGTCGTTGATTAACAATATGTAATGTCCTTTTATATGTAATGATATATTTGATACTACTCTATAAAAGATGTGAGAAATTACCATATTTGTAATGTCAAATATATGTAATATTGGCTGTGCACGTAACTGTCTACTTGGATTTTACACTGACCCCTTAGAAATGGTTGGTTTCCAAAGGGATGACACTCAACGGAGTCATTTACAACAGTTTTGTGGAAAGGATGCCATAGAAATTTGTTAGTAAAGTTAGAAGGACGACACATTTATGTCACCTCAAACAGCGTCACTCAGAGAAGTCTGCTGATGTATAAGAGATGTGCCAGTTATGTGAATTCCAGGTTGATACCGATGTATTAAATAACAATTTGGCCCAATGCGGATACCAAGATTGTTTTTGTTATTTATACTTCATTGTACCAAGAATCACAAGTTCAGTCAGATGCTCCCATGATACTTGCATCATAATCTGTTTGTGCTGATCTGTCAACTACTAGCAGATATGTGAGATCACAATGACCTTGACCTTTGGCCTCCAAATTGAGTCCAAATGAAGTTTCATGCTAAAATTGAAGGAATTCCCTCAAGGCGTTCCAGAG
>JAPQRN010022418.1:0-21473 GCA_037367275.1 Coranthus polyacanthus | reverse complement strand
TCTATCTATCTATCTATCTATCTATCTATCTATCTATCTATCTATCTATCTATCTATCTATCTATCTATCTATCGTAGTAATGGTACAAAACACAGAATTAGGGAGGACCCAAAACTCAGGTCTTCCACAAACTAAGGGAAAAGTCTAGAAGCCACAATGTACCTAAGTTTTCTGAAAAATGAGGGAAAACCCTGTACCATATTTCGAAAATGGCTAAAAGAAATGTGAAGGAAGTCTGCTCATTAATGAAACACACAATTCCAATTTTGCAAATAACAGACAAGCCTCACTTTTAAAAAGCTTATTTCCAGGGTATTTCAGGGTAATATTGTAGAAATTTCTCAATTCCTCTCCAAAGTGGTCAAAAAATATCAGGCATTTACAAAAAAGATGCACCTAAGTCCTATATTGTAGGAAAAACCCTGTACCAGGACTAAACTCTGAAAGCTGACTAGCCATTGCACTGGGAGTAAGAGCTCCATTTTCAGATTCCTGTTGAAGGAATTCAGATGTCAGGTCTGTTTTTAAAGATGCCTGGGAGTACATAGTTTTAAGCCTGTATACTTAGATCTATACAGATCCGTTTCTACATTAAGACTGGTGTTTTATTTAGTCTATCTTAAATCCTCCAGGTGTCCTCAGTGCAGTTGGATTTACCTGGTGCATCTCCAGCTGCGACAGCAGCTCCAGCAGCAGGGGCTCCAGCTGGAGCGCCTCCTCCGGCTCCAACGTTGCAGATCAGGCTGCCGATGTCAATGCTGGACAGAGCCTATGACAAGACAACATTCACAGGCCTGAGGCACAATTCACAATCCAGCTCGTGTCGTCAGTTCAGCCTAGACCTGAGTCAGTGTCTCAGAAGTGGACCAAGACACATTACATCTGGTCCAGTGACATTTAGGAGCTGCTGCTGAAACTTATCTGTAGATAGACTTATCTGAGACTGCAACAGTCCAAGAGTGTCAGTTCAACATATACAGTGCACCTCATATTTTAATAAGACAGGTAACACTTAATTCAAGAGCAGTATGTGTGTGATGTACTGACAGTAATGTCCATCTCACCTTGGCAAACAGACTTGGCCAGAAGGGCTCCACGGTGACTCCAGCAGCCTTGATCAGGGCATTCAGCTTGTCCTCCTGCAGACACACAAAACAGTGAAATTTAAATATTATAACACAGGAACAACAATTCGCATCTTGTGATACCACCCCACATTTTGGGATATTAAATTTTTAAACAAATCCTTATCTAATGTACCGGTCAGTCATCTGAAATAGGTTAAGTAATTCACAGAGCCATCCGAGTCTAATATATAAAAGGTTGTGACAATACAAACAGTTACTCAAAAACATACACAAAAATGTATACAATTTAAAGAATTACAAAAATGTTTAGCTTATAATGAGCATTATCTTAGCAGCTCTACAGATCATTAATATTTACTGCTGAGAGATTACTTCATCACATGACAGCCACTCATGGTGTTTTGCACCTGAAGTTGATGCTGTGCTGCACCCACGTGGGCCAAACTGTCACCGTTAAACGTGTATTAAAGGAGAGCCAGATACAGACATTATGGCTTCATTTCTTGTTTGTGATTGCACAGTAACCCTATTTCTCAATGTTAAATAGATGCACGATTAGAAATTCACCTTAGCAATAGCTAACGTTACCGGCTGTCATGCTGACTGACCGATGAGCCCAAATGATTAGTATAGACTGGTGAAGACTCGTTTCTATTACACTAGATACTGTATAACGGGGCGGTGAATGCTTAAACAACAAACACTGTTCCTGAATCAGAAACGTGGGCTAATGTTAGCAACAAGCCTAGCGCTTACCGCCATATTGGCCGGTATACGTGACTGTTATGAAACATGTTTCCAGAAATGCCCATTTTAAACACACATTTGGGCAACTTTTTAAAATCAGTAGACCCCACAGTGTCTATATGTTGTATACCATAGCTTCCAGTTTTGACACAGAGTTTCTGTATGTTCATCAGACTGATGTAGTCTCAACTGTGTGGGCCACTTACCGTGACGGTAACTTCATCGTCGTGGAGGATCAGAGCTGAGTAAATACAGGCGAGCTCGGACACGGAGGCCATTGTAGATGTTAGATTTTAGAATTTCGGCGTCGGATGCCTAATTTAGACGGTGCTAGTCGCCGGATTGCGGGCCTTAGCTTCGGGTGAAGAACCAAGCACCTTAGGCACGATAACTTCCTACAGCGGAAAAGGAAAGAAAGAAGGCGGGAGCTGGGAAAATATACTGTACGTCTGTGTTGCGTGCTATTACGTCAGTACGCAAATAAAGTGACGACAGACGTACCGCATAGGAAATAAAGATGTCAGCCTATTTAACTTTGTATTGTACTGTGTAATACATTGCTAATAAGAAAAACAAACAAACAAACAAAAACTTCACAACAGTTGGCTGATGCAACTGAGCAAGTGTTGGTAAAACCTGTTTTTCATTAAATATAAAGAATATTAAAAACCTTCAAACAATAAAAAATTATTAACTATTAGTTACTATTTAACAAAAAACATAAACCTACACTTTATTTAAGCTTTATAACATATTTGTTTCTTATCAATTATATTTCACAAGTGTATACTCAAAGTATCATTCTCTTTTGGTATATTTGTTGTATAAGTTTGTTAAAAAAGTACTGCATATGATTAAACACATATCAAAATATTGCAATAACAATTGTAATTCTAATAATTATACTTTCCAGGAACTATGTATATAGAACATTTATATTTTAGGACAAAAAGAGTACAAATACATTAAGTTCATAAAGTTACAGAAATTTCTTCTGAACAGAAGCACTTGAACAGTAGCAGAGTGTACCAGAGAGGGAAATTATGTGCACATAATGCACACCTTACCAAACCTCTAGACAGATTCACTACATGTCCAATGAAGTGAAAGTACATATTACACGGCATATTGCACATGTATGCTTTTTAGTTTCACCTAACCATTATCTAAAGTGTACATACTTAGGGTGACCAGGTGTCTCACTCCGTGAGCAAATTGTTTTGTCTAATGTCTCACGTATTGAGGCAATGTCCCACATTTAGGTTTTGAAGGGAATACATGAGTTCAACCAGATTAAAGTCAGGTTAACATCCAAATGTATTTGGGTTAGGGTTAGTTTTCAGGTTAGTTTTGAGTTTTCAGAAAATCAGCAAAATGAATGTCTACCTGTTTCCATCCCCTACTGTTGTGTGAATATTGCTGTCAGTGCTGTGAAGGTTCCTTGTGAAATGGAACAGGTTACACTGTTAATGATGTAATAAGCAACTATTTTAATTACTGCATCAGTGTAATGTAATGTAATTTTTTACACTTTATTACTTATGGATTGATTTTTAACAAATGTTATTAACAGTAATAAAGCCAAAAAGTCCTAAAAACATCAATTAACCAACATTGTACATTAAAGTTAAAGGCCTTTTCTGATTTTACAAGGAAAATATTGTTAATTTAATGCGTATTTTATTCATTTTTGTTTCGGCTTTTAGTCAGTGTTGTTCATTTTGTTGATTATTTTGTTAACTTTTCTTCATTTTCTGGATGTTTTTTATTTGATTTCTTTGTTCGTGTTCATTTTTCTTAATCTTTGGTTGACTATTTTGTTTATGTTTGGTCAGTTTTGTTCATTTTGTTGATTTAGTACTTATAGTGCTAAATCAAAATGGACAACATAAGAACAATCTTCATTCTTATTCAACTTTATTTGTATTTTCAGCAGCAGGAGGAGAAAATGCCAAATAGTGTGAAGTAGATCTGAGGAGATGAAACATCTGTTTCTGATCCATATTAATTAGACAGACATTATATATAAATGTCTGCATCTCAGCATTGGTAATGTGTCCCTACACTGTCACACACAAGCATACTCTTTGTCCCACATTTGGTTTGTGAAGATCTAGTCAGACTATACATATACTGTAGTACAGTAGGAAAAACTGAATCCACCACAAGTACCATGTTCAGTCAGTCAGTTGTATTTAATCTTAATCAAATCAAAAACACAAACATTATATTAAGAAAAAAAAACATTTCAAGGCAAATTTCTTCTGACTGCAATTCCACAGGAACAGAAAACATGTCCTGTATCTTTGTGAACTGACCTAATATCCTGATATCCTAACAAGGAAACCAATTCCAAGTAGATTCTTTCTCTACAAAAAGAATAGAGTTACACCTATGGCTGAAAAATCAAAATATGTGTAGATTCCGATGTAATAATACTTTCCTCAAAGTCAACTGTTCTCCCTCCCACTGTGTCAGTGTCTATTTAAAACAGTCAATCAGATGGATGTTGGACAGGATAAGCTCACTACTGTTCAAACAGGTTTCACATTTGGCACTAACATACACATTCTTAGCCCTGATGTGCAAGAATACTCGAGTGGACGTAAAACTACAAAACTAGAATGCATGGAAAGGATAGCATGGCTTTCAGTAGTTCCCTTCTTTGTTACAGTTAAGTACAAAAAGTCATAATTGCAAGATGTTGAAAGTGAAGGATAGTCAACACATTTGGGAACTTTAAAGCTCAACATTCTGGAATGTTTAGGCAATTAGGCAAGGAAACAATATGTCCGAATATCATGACCTGCTTCTACAATCTTGTGTGCATAAGTGGAGACTACATTAGTTAAACTGAACACCTGTCTTTTGAAACTCCTGACAGTTTTTAAAAATTCCTATGAAGTGCATTTGTCTTTAATTTGTCTCCTAGTCATTTTAAGCTTTTATATCCACATTAACATGTACAGGACGTGCCAGTAAGAACAGAGTTTCTAGTAAATGTTGTTCCCAAATTACAGCAATTAATGCTAACTTTTTCTATGTGATCATTTGAAATGAGCTGAATGTCAATGAAGTGATAGATTCCAAAACTGCTGAACTATTACCAGTGTTTACAGAGAGTGACTTTATAAAAATGAGAAATTCAGAATGTTATATAATATCAAAACAAGTGAACCATCAAATTCCAAAGGCCGCCATATTTAGAGAAAACAATGCATCCACTTCAGTAGTACTGGTCTGAGTGAAAGCAAAGCATCATACAGGGGTCTTTACTGGCTGTGTCTTCATTAGCTCTGATTATGTGGCTAAAGTGTTGTCATTAAATATGTCTATGAAGCTTTTCAGTCATGTGAGTCATGATATCTGGTTATTTATTTCCTGTTAAGGAAGCCTCTTTGATGAGTGATGGAGACGTAAGCCATGTGTTGTTTTACAACTTCCAAGATAGACAGATAGTGGTCCCTCAGTGTAGACCCAACCAGGCTTGGATGAAAACACACTGTACCAGTTAACTGGAATTTGTAAACAAAAAAAATGTTTAAAACCATGTAGTAATTTTCTGACATCGGAATTCTGAAATGACAATATTTACAGTGGTTCGAAACAAGTGGTTTCTGGTCAAATTGGGTCCCATCTGGTGCAATATTTTACTTTGCAGCAAGGGACAACCAGATTGTTATGTACTGACACCCTAAGCTGGAAGGTGATGTAAAAAAAACAAACAAACAAACAAAAACACCAATAGAGTAATTTCCACGGATGAGGAATGTAGTTGGCTTTGTGGATCAATGTGATGTTTGAAAATGTGCAGGGCTGAGAATGCTAGAAATTGGCATTGATATATAGTCTTCATCTGGTTCTCTGACTCTGATTCCTGCATTCCTAAATCAATTCAACTGATACCAGATCAGGGGATAATGAAGGCCAACAGCCACAGCAGCCTTTCTGTCCACTCTAATCCTTGTGAGTCTTTCTTTTGGGTTGTTCGTCAAAAGAAACTCCATATTCATTTACTCTTGTCTTGTCCACTGGATAGAGCCTGAGGAAGAAGAAAGAGGAACGTTTAGGTGATAAATGTGTTCTGTGATGTTTTATTTATAGGTGTGAGAGCGGGAAGGATATACTGTACCATCTCTGGTAGAGGTAAATGAGAAATACGACGTCGTCTCTGAAGCAGGCCAGTCTGTGAGACGTTGGCATGGTGATGATGAAGGCAAACACATCATCGATGAACGTATTGAATGCCTGATAAGCAGTAAAGAAGAATAAACTTGCTGTTTTATTGGCTATTGTTGTGTGTTGATACTGCACATGTACAGCATATAGATTTAATAAAGAAAACTACTTTTGAATAATGTTTTATGTTGAGTTCATGAGGACAGAAAAAAAGAAAGAAAAAAAGAAGTTGACATTTCAGGCATATTTAAGTCATTTGTCATAAGACGTCTAGCAGCTGTTCTGACCTTGTACATGAAGGCCTTCCAGGGCAAATGGGCCACAGATTTCAGCTGGAAAATAAAGAATGGAGCAGGATAAGTTTACAAAATGTTAAATGTTTCAAATGCAGAACTACAGTAACGTTTTGTTTCCAAGACCTTCCCAGTCAACACCCACCATGATGTCTCCGTAAGTTATCAAATGTACCTGAAATTTTGAAGCCATTTTTTTTGGGTCTAGTACCAGCTTTCTTAAAATACCTTCTTAGGTTCACTTGAAAAGTGCAAACCAAAGTTCATGGTTTTCTTTACATTGTAATCATTTGGTCTGGTTAGTTTTGCTTTCACACTGGAATTTTAGGGGTGGACCACAGTGGACTAACATTCTACACGTGCTTCCTCTCCCTGCATAGACGGCCATACACCTGAAGTCGGTATGTTGTTCATCTGACTTCCGTTTGTTTTTCTTCTTTTGTTTTTTGGTGACAATAGCCTTGAGTAACTTCCTGTAATTGGTCTGAATATCCAAACCATCCAAAAAGTGTTTTCCCACTGTAAACAAACCATGGTTCTGTTTGATCTAGCCCGAGACCACCTCTTTTAGTCAGACCAAGGTTTCACACCTGCACATTCAGCTCAAACGGAAAAGTCTAAAAGTCCAGATCAAATGAGTTAGGTGTGAAAGGCTTAATCTCACATAGCCACATCTCCACACTCTCTGGCTTGTGTGGCTAGTTTGTACTTCTTTAAATTAATTGCACTCTTCTTGGGTGGCGCTAAGCACAGGACGTAGTTGTTTTGGTTGAACATGTGAGAAGTCAGCTGTGGTATTAAAATAACTAAAAACAGTAGAAAATGCTGTGTGTGACTTGCCATTTTCAGTGTATAGCTGCTCAGAGACTGCTGTTGTGCTTTCATGTAGCAAGGGAGACTTGGCAAACCTTAAAAAATCCAGTGTGTGTGTGATGAACCCACCTTATAGTTGACAAACAGTTGAGGAAGCATGAAGAGGAATCCAAAGGCATAAACACCTGTAATGGTCAAAGAAATGCAGATTACTTTTTTATGTAACTAAGTACATGGCACAAAGGTACAAAAAAAAGTACATGGCTCATTTGGGTTTTTTTGTATTTTTCATAAAGATTTCTTTGGTAGACTATGTTTTATCCATAGGGTTCAGAGCACAAGACAGCTTACCGTTCACCAAACTGTTGATCAACCATGAGTACCAACTAAAAGAGAAGAAATCAAGTCAGGTTACAAGTAGTAAAACTAAACATGTGAGGTGAGGTACAGTTAACGTTGTGTATGTTTCGTACACTCACAGACCCATACCTCTTATATCGTAGGAATATCAGAGCATAGAGAGCCCCTCCAATACACAATGGGTAAAGGAGATATGAAAGGTACTTCATGGCCTACAGAACATAAAAGCAGGACATTAATTAGGACACAAAATGTGAAATTATTTCAGAGAAACATTTCAGACTACAGAATACTATGGTAAAGATAGGTTTCTTATGAATTTGGTGAGCTGAACACCAACCAGCATGAGAAACAAAATGACAGGTTTCATTAATGCTCCTGTAGAAGGTATGGTTAACTGTACTGTAATGTATAAGTGATTGTGTGAGTCTGCTGAGTCTTACCAGAGTATCATACTCTTCTGTTCTCCTCTCAGATTCATCCAACTTCCCAAACTGTTCCACAGAAAAGAGAAACAAATATGGACTTCAAGCACATTTTTCACACATTTTAGTTACATGACTACATGACCTATAGTCTAATCTCTTTTTTAGAACTGTGCATGCAATAGTTGTTGACTTTACTTATTTTCTCTAATTTTTTGCAGGACGTTTGTGATTCATCAGTTGAAAAAACAAAAACAAAAAAAAAAACATCGATCTTTCAATTCAAGTATATATCCACTCCGGCAACAAAATAATGACGGACGGACATGCCAATCACTACATCCCTGCATTATAAGCTGGGGGGATAAAAATGGTGCTCAATGGCCCAGACCAGCAAATTAATGGATTATAGAAAAATCTTGGCTGTCAGTTACTCATACACACACATGCACACGTACCAGGAATCTTGGTTTGCCTCCTTTCCAGAAAACCTGGATTTTAAAGGCCTTTTTCACTTTCCATACCTGCAAAAATAAACAGTTTCCAGAATATCATACATTAATAAGTAATAAAACAATGGCATTTTATTAAAGTAGAGAATCACATAGTCAATTCTTTAACAATACACTGTATTTACATTTATCATGTATGTCATTTGTGTATGTTTTTGATTGTTTCACTAGATTGTGCACTTACTTCGATGACAGAGCCTATGCCTGCAGGTATGAGGACCAGCAGGCTGGTCTGCTCATCAAACAAATAGAGGAAAATCACTATGGTGCTAAAACATCGCCACAGCACTGGAAGGAAAATACAAACAGAAAAAAACTGCAGTTATTCTTTGAGCAAACATGCAACATCTCTGACTCTGCTTTGTCTTTTAATATAAAGGCATCACATAAACAACAGCTGAGCAGAAGAAAGCAAAAAAAAAAGGCAACATCTGGCCAGGCAGCAGTCTGGATTTGCTGACTCAGACGCTGCCACAACACAAGACTGATGACTGGTTCCTTGTAAATTCACTTCACTACTGTCAGACAGTTACACACTGTGCTGTACAAGGTCTGTTGAACCAGTCACAAGACCTTTAGAGCTTCCAGATAAATATCCAGACGTTTCTCATCTGGTTTACATCTGTTTTACATTTGTTCTCTGCCTATCACTGTGTTTTTCATTCTCCGACTGCTGTTAAGTGCTGTAAACTTACGTACCCGCTTTGCTGGACATTCCCACCATGCTCTTCTTCTTCTTCCAGAAGCTGATATCATTCTTAAAGGCCAGGAAGTCAAAGAGGAGCTGAAAAAAAAGCCACAGGACATTTTCTCTTGAAAGCTCAAATATGCAACGCCCCATTTTAGTCTTTAATTACCAAGACAGTACAACCCAGTGATGATTAGTATCGTTTATATATTTTCTGAGTTAATGGACATAGAACGCAATTGTAAAAAGGACAGAAGTCAATAATAAGTTAAACACATGAACTAAAACAAAGGAGCTGCTTGGACTGAGACTTATTTTTGTAACTGCTGCTAATGATATGGTTGTACTTTGGTTACAGATCAGTAGAGCAGCTGATCATCCTTCTGAATCTGTTCATCTGTCACACTCACATGGAAGGCAGCTACAAAAAAGGTCAGAGCCAAGAAGTACAAGTTGGTATCCACAAAGATCCCTTTAATCTCATCAGCATCCTTCTCTGTGAAACCTGCAAAAAAAGGAATATGGAGAGAAAAAAAACATTAGAAGGCATGGTTTCTACTCAGAGATCTGCATATGAGCAGGTACTGTGTGAAATAGAGCAACATACCAAACTGCTGCAAGGAGTAAACTGCATCTTGCATGTGGATCCAGAATCGCATTCTCCCCAAAGAGATGGAGTCGTAGGAGATGGTCAGAGGAAGCTCTGTGGACGTACTGTTGATCTCCTACACATGGGTACGCATGCACGCGCATGCACGCACGCACATACACACAGTTGTGAGGTCATCAAAAGGCAACTGTTTTCAAACAAATCTTTTTGTCATAGCAAGCATAGTAGCATAGTGTATTCTATGTCTAAGCAGTGAAAATTTGTGTTAGGCCGCACCAATAGGAGTGTCAAGTTCTGCAGGTGATCTACTAATAATGTGCAAATTTGAGTTTCTCTCAGGAAACAGTACCTAAAATACTTTAAAAGTACAAGGTCCTACATATTTGTAAAGGGTCATCTGAACACCACTGTGCACTGAGGTAAATGCAAATGAGAGGGAAGGCACGTTCCACAGAGGAAATTATAGAAGATGCATGATGCAAATGAGACGTACAGAGAAGTCACATTTCTAAGCGACCGTAGCACTGAATTCTGACTTCCTCAATCCACAACACTGTGTTTGTATCATACCTGAGCAGTAGATACACTTATTCTATATGATATAATATCAGTAATACTGAGGAAACATTGCACGCTGTTTATATTGGCAACAGAACTATGAAAAACATATTGGAAATTTGAATGTCATAAATCTGAAGATTTCATATGAATTTGATATTTCATCTAAACTGTTTTTGTTGAGAAGGGTGACTTGTAGTCTTATGTCACTTATGTGAAAGTAAGACTTCTTGTTGAGCCTCCTGAACATTTGGCAACACAACATATGTCAATGAGCTCTTTCCATTAACAATCTCTGGACCAGGAACAACGCAGGTGAAAATGTGGGCCGATGCTTTTTTTCTGCATTAAATAATGCTGCAATTGGCAACAAATGAACTCCCACAAACCTTAGTAAATCATGTTGCACAAATCATTTAAATACTCTCCTCCCTAATTTTGCGCTCTGAAAGGGAAGCTCATACATGCTCAATTAGGCCAGGTGCAAAAACAACTGTGTCCACGCCTTTCCAGAGCTTAACTTTGCGCTGCGTCTCTTTAGTAAATCTCAACAGATTTACCAAAAGTGGGTTTGCACTGGTATAAAGCATTAGTAAATCTGCCCCTAAATGTGAAGTGACAGCTATTTTTAGTCATTTATCAGTGTTTCTTTTCCTCATGTGTTTACATTTCAGGTAGATTTGTAATTATTTTTCAGTAGAATTCATGGCAGTAAATCAGTGTATAATAGTGAATAGTACAGTGTTTCCCCTAGGTTTACAGCTTTGAGAGAGGGGCGATGACGGCCACGCTGACACCACATGACACCGTTGGGGAGGTGGCGCACCCGCCTAATGTAACAGTAGGGGAAACACCGTACTAATCAAACAGGGACATCACACCAGTATGGAAAAACTGTTCATAGCATATTACTGGAAACAAGTTTAATAAGGAAATGAATGGTGCTGTAGAATTTAAACTGCATTTGGAATACAAAATCAGGACAGCATCTAGCATCTGAAAGTGGGTAACAATATGTTAATATTTATATTAGTCAGTGCTCACCACAAGGTCCTTGACCCGGTTGCTGAGCTCATCAACAAACAGCAGAGGTAGATACACCATCTTCTTACCGTTTTGGAATCTAAAACACAAACAAAAAATGTTTGGGCAGTGCCGAAAAGTACGACGGTATAACCATATCCTTTAAAATAATAGAGAAAATAAGGAACAGAAAGAAATGCATGATTACACTGGATGGCATATGCACAGACTTCACTCTATCTGAAATCAATGATAGATTCAAACACTGGTACAGTATCACTTTCACTGCAAAATATCCTCCGATTAAGGTCTAGTTACATTTTAGCAACTCAAACAAGTTTATGATTGAGGCAAAAAAGATCTCTTCAAGTTTCTTCAATTGATACATAATTTTGACAAAACAATTAAAACTACTGAAGAGTGAGTAGATATCATCGACACATAGAAAGGGATTATTAACAGGAAAAAGAGTTGCAGAATTTATTCAACCTTAAAGTTAGAAAGAGGTATTTCTACAATATGTGTTAAATCAAAATAGAAAAAAGAAGCAAACATCAAGTAGAACCAGAAACATCAAGATACCTGATTAAACATCTGTAAAACACAGTCGACCACTTCTACTTCTAGTTTGTGGAGGGAATTTACATATGTAGATTCTGGGGTGTTAGTAGATGAATGTAACTATTTCAGTACCTAAAATACTTTAAAAGTACAATGTCCTACATATTTGTAAAGGGTCATCTTAACGCCATTGTGGACACTGAGGTAAATGCAGGAAAGAGAAGGCACATTCCACAGAGGAAATTATAGAAGATGCATGAGGCAAAGGAGATGTACAGAGAAGTCACATTTCTAGGCGACCGTAGCACTGAATTCTGACTTCCTCAATCCACAACACTGTGTTTTTATCAAACCTGAGCAGTAGATACATTTATTCTATATAGTGGGTAGGTTTTTCCAACCCATTTTCAGAGTGTTTAGATTGTGTGTGTTTGCCGTCTTACACTCTGAGGTATCTGTGGACATCACTTGGCAGGTATTCTCTGTCAAACAGGAAGTGATCGCCCACAATGTTGAGAGTCAAGCGAGAGCGCCAGTGAGAAACAGGGTGATCTGATGTGGAAGTGGACCCAGTTCCTCCCCCTTCTTCAGGATTTCTCTCATGCGCTGTTTCTTTCTGACTCTGTGAGACCACATACAAAATATTGATTTAACTGTCCAATAAGAACAAATGAAACGAAAGAAAGCAACAAAGAAGTTGCCTTCAAGTTCACCTTCTTGCTCTCAGTCACCCTTACTTTTCAAACACCCACCTGTGTGTGATCGTCTCCAGATATTAGAGAGATCTCTGGAGGTTTGGGGACCATGTATGTGGTGAGATGAGCCACCAGGTGGACCTGTCTCGGATCCTGCCATGGAGTGACACCAGCTTGATGGACGAATATTAGTGCATATAAAGTTCCATTATTACGTGTCTTCTTAGGAAGGGAGACGTTTACAATCCTGGAGAACAAAAAAGAGGTTATTAGGTTTAAACACACTAGCACTGTTATCACAGCCATCCCCTGCCTCTTACGAGAATAACAACAACAAAAAACAAAACAAAAAAAACTGTACCTGATTTTGTTTTAGTTCCTAAATTCTACACATTACATTCAAACACGAGACATGACTTGAGATTTGTTTGGATTTGGTAGCTCTCTTAAAAGTGGTGAAGTCTGATGTAAATTTCAAACAAGCAGCTAATGAGTTCCACCTTTCACAGAAAAAGCTGTCTGAGCAAAAGATGTTTTAAAGAAACTTTACAATTTCCACATGCTTCATATTTTCTCAGCAGAATAGTATTACAGGTTTACAGCTCCTATTAATCTGATATAATGTAGATGCACAAAAGGAAAAATATTTGAAAGTATAACAATGTAGAATTTATCCATTAATCTGTATAAACCAGGAGTGGTTGTGTATTCAACTTTGAATTGTCTAGCAGGCATTTCAGAGTCAAATGTGAGCACAGAAACAATGGATTTAAAAAATAGTCCCATTAACCTCTCAAACTTGGTGTTGATGTCAAAGTTTTCTTCTTTGTGGATTAGGGTATGCCCCCCTTCTGCATTGCGTCGCAGTGATGAGTAGATACTCAACTAACAGATGGAAACAATATTACACATATTAATACATTAATACAGTACAGTAATGGACTAAAAAGAAGGGTGATTTTTTTTTATCAGGCAAAAGCAGTAAACACATGGTGTTATTTCTCATCTAAAAGACACTGATCAGTGAGACTTGTTTATCAAAATTACTGACCTGCAGTTTTGGGTTCCCTGCCAGAAAGGGTGTGATACAGTTGTCACCTTTGGGGCTATCGCAGGGTTTGGTGTAAACTATCCCATACATTACCCAGCAAGTGTGCAGCACGTAGACCACAAACACCCCCACGATCAGGGTGGTAAACGACGTTTTAAGGAACATGCTGAAGCTGGAGTCTTCACTTTAAGTTGTGTCCCTCGGTTAGCTGAGGAGCAGGGCCATATGTCTGCAAATGAGGAGTCATACATTGAGATGTGATCGAAAGAATGATTTCATGTGTCTAGATAAAAATGACAAATGTAATGTGAGCTATTAGCTAACAGAAAAAATACATACACAGTAACTAATGTCAGTGTGTCCAGAGTTGGAGTTGGATAATTATTAGCTAACATTTTTAACTACTGAAAATTTGATTGTGTAATGTTTCCAGTTGAATAAATGGCTACAAGTAAAGTGTAGCTTGTTACCTTCACAAATATCTATTGTTTGAACCGTGTACTTTCCTTTTGATGATGACCAGGGTTGGGTAAAGAGTGCTATTGCTAATGTTTTAGCCATGTCATTAGTGGCTGCTCATAATCATTGTTGGCTTGGACTTAGAATAAACACAAAGTGTAGTAGTGTCAGTTATGTGTTTGGTGTATTTTTCAGAAATTGGAAAAAAAGTATGGCCTGACTTTAATTTAAGCAGTGAATTGTTTTATTCCCAGTTTCACAGTTTCCTCTTTTAAAGGCAGCAGTGTTGTTGCATGTTATGCCACTCAGTGTGTCCTGGCTCAGTGTGTTTCAGAAAGAAAGTGATATCAATGCAAACCCTTAATTGCATCCCACAGGTATTGGATGATTTTGAGGTCAGGGCTTTGTGCTGGCTAGTCAGTTTCTTCCAGCTCAGGCCAAAGAAACCATTTCTCTGTGGACCTCACTTACAAATACAAAATTAGAGGCACACTCTATTTTGAAATGACTCTGTATCCTGTAGCAGACAGATTCCACTTTAATCAAACTATATGGGCTCGCTCATACTGAAAGCAGACATAAGTTGTACAGTCACGAGTTTTGTTCATACTTTTTGACAACATAATTTCATGCATGAAACAAGTCCTTTTCTCACTTTTCTCTCAAAGAAGCTGTTTATTTGTCAAGTCTGTCAATAAGTATCCGATGAAGTGGACGGAAAATGTTTGCTGGAACTTGATATTCTGGTTTTGCTGTTGTTAGAAACCCAGATAAATGAAGAAAAGAACAAAAGAAATGACCTGCATTACTGAAACTGGCTGTTTTTTGTTCACCCTACTTATGTGCCTTAGACTCTCTCTGTCCCTCTTCCTCTATGTTCCTCCTAGTCTTCTTTCAGGATACTTTGTGCTGGTGTGTCAGCTGCCTCTTCTGGGCCTGTTGGGGCCTCTTTCCAGATGTTTGGATGGGGATTGTCAACCTCTCTTCTTCCCTCCCTGTGTCCAAGCTGTCTTTGTCTGTCTTTTCTTCTGTGTGTGTCAGTCTTTCCTGTTTGTCTGTGTGGATGGTGTACTTTGTGGTGAGTTGTCTCTGTGTGTCTGTGTATTCTGTCCTTTTGTCCAGGTCCCCATGATGGAGGTGTGTGGCTCAGGTCCTATTTATTGGCAGTAGCTGTAAGTTCTCATCCATCCTTTTGGATTTTTCATATTCATACGTATACAAATATTTTAAATTACAGCCTTTCACTACACATCAAATCGTTAATGAGAGGGGCGTATAGAAATCAGGTTAGGACCTATTTATGGAACAGGGTAACAGCTTTTTGTTGTTCAGTTTTTGTGTGTTTTCACATTTTGTGATTGTGTTGGAAATGTTGGTAGTAGGGGGCTGGGTGATATGGATAAAAATGTTATCATGATAAAAAGTCGATACTGTTAATTATGATGAAGGCCAATCATGTCGTGATAGTTGAAGAAACCAGATGGTTGTTAGTGGTTTTAAATTATTCGTAAAAGGACAAAACAAGACAAAATACATAAATATAATGTAAAATACATAAAATGTAACAAGAAACACTTGTAGTCTCCGAGTTTGTGATTTAGTTCTTATTTTGTTCATTTTGATTTATCCAAATAAATCCAGATAATGAAAATGAGTGTAATCTGAGTTCTTATTCAACAACGAAAAAGACATTTGTGGTTTTAAACTCTTCTTTATGGTCAGATCATTACAAACACCAAACAGCAGAACATTTCACAAATCTAGAGCCAGAATATTCAAAACTATTATAATGATAAAATCTAGCATGTGGATGAAATAGACCCTAAAGACACAAGGAAAGCATATATTGAAATAATTATCATTATCACAACATTAAATAATACAATATTAGTGTTTGAGCGTGTTATCCTTTGGAGTGCATTGGATTGGATTGTTTGATAATCCATAATAAGTAAGAACACCCAATCAGAGGGTGATATATACTGTAGAGATGTAGTCTGTGATTTGTGAATTTGGGCTAAAGAAAGTAGTAATGGACTAAATTAGTGTTGCAGCTGCAATAACGTTAAAAAGCAGGTGTATAGAATATGGATTTTTTGGGGAAAAAAATGTAGAATAATTAGTGCCATTTAATCAATGAATGTTTATTGTAGGCTGAAGACTATTGCAGCTGTTTCACTTTAATAAGCACAGATTTAAACTGGCAAATTCACAGTAATAGTTAAAGCTAGTCGAAGCCTTTACTAATGGTAACAAGTTCAGTGTTGACAATTTTTAAGTCAAGTATTTGTTCTTAATTTCTGTCATATCTTGTAACATCTTATAAAGGACACTCAAGTAAATAAGCCGACGTCAAGCTGAAACATACCGGTGTTGATTGTGGCGGTCTGTCAGTGACAGGACACTCTCAGCTGCTTCACTGGAAGGAGGTCTGTCCATTCACTTCAACGGACTTAAACGCGACGACATCGTTTTTTCAAAACACTCCACCGTTTTTGGGCTGAAGACATTTGCTCTCTATACGACTGTCCTCTCTATTCAGTTGGAAAACATAAAAAATGTTTGATGGTAGCGTGAGGTGTATCTATATTTCCGCCATTCATTTCCTGGTTGGTTTCTTATACGGGATTTTGAGGAGTGGTAACGCGAGATTTTCTTTCTTTCTTTTTTTTCCCCCAGTTCTTTATTGAAAGATGATGCTTTGACAAAAATACATTTGTAAACCTCAGTAAAGACGAGGAACCGCTGCAAACGCAGCAGCACAAAACGTCCACAGTAGAAAAGCAGCTGATGGAAAAAAACACACTGTACTCATACTGTACAATAACTCCATTAAAAGGGCACGGTGGTGCACTGTCGCCTCACATCAAGAAGGTCCTGGGTTCGAACCGCCCGGCTGGGGCCTCTCTGTGTGGAGTTTACATGTTCTTCCTGTGTCTGCGTGGGTTCTCTCTGGGTACTCCGGCTTCCTGTCACAGTCCAAAAGCATGCACCGTAACCTTAACAGGTTAGTAGATTAATTGGTGACTCTAAATTGCCCGTAGGTATGAATGTGAGTGAATGGTTGCTCGTCCCCTATATGTCAGCCCTATGATGAACTGGCGACATGTCCAGGGTGAAACTCTTTTGAATGTGAATGTGGATATCTGCCTCTTTTCCCAGGACTCCTCTCTTCAGCCTTACGGCTGAGCTGGAAAAAACATGGCAGCAAACATCTCTAGTTAAGAATGCATGTGTCCTCTGACTCAATCTAAACTTCAGTGAATCCACTTCTCTTTTGAATAAAGTTAATAACTGTACTATGCAGTAAAAGCAGTGTCATCAGAATAACCAGGAGAATGGCCAGCAGTTTTAGAGAAAGATTTTAGCTTGAGTTGAATGTCGAATGCAGAATAAAGCAATTTGTATTGTCTGAGTTAAGTGTGCATGCTAGTGAGCTCAGAGTTTAACAGATGAGATTGGACCTGCTTTTCCAAAAGACACACATGTCTAAAGACACATTCTCTGTGCTTATGCTTATCTGCTACCTATGATTAACAGGATGAGTGAGAGCGGTTTATTCTAAACATACTACAGTTTTCTGCACCAAAACAATGCAGAGTCATCTTGGAGCAAAACTCAAAATTCAGTTTATCTTTTATTGAAATTTATGTCATTGGACAATGAGAAAGAACAAATGAAACTATTTATACAGCACATTTCATTCCAGGTGTGAGGCAGAAGTTGCAACCAAAAACCAAAGCCAGCAACTGACCATTAAAGAGAATCAAAAGCATTTAAACTTAAGAAGAAAAGACCAATGATAACACACATGAATAAACAATAAGATAAATTAATACAAATAAGCCAATAAAACAATTATTACAGACCTTAGTTAAAACCAGTAATAAAATGAGGTAAAATAATAGTTAAAATAGTTGAACTAGTCTACGGCGACACGGCATGTCCCAGTGACTTGGACCATAAAAACTAAAGGTACTTTCATCTGGGAGGAACCAGGCAGCTTGTTCCAGATCACCTGAGGGGTCAAATGCTTCATAGCTCACAATCTAAGCTGAAAGATATTTGGGTGCTTGACCATGTAAAGCCTTTAAAACAAGCAATACAACTTTTAAAATCAGTTCGAACATTTACTGGAAGGCAGTGTGATAACTTTAGGAATGGATGGATGGAGATCCAAGCAGCTGCATTCTGCAGTCCATTATATCTGAGGTAGATATTACAGCAGTCTAGTCACTAGAAATAAAAGCATAAAGGAGGTCTTTTGTGGTGAGGTTTTGAAGTGGTCAGAAGTTTCTGAGGGCTGTTGACAATCATGAACTTCTAGTGCACAGTTTATTCTATTTGACCTGAATAATTCCTTCATTCTGTCTGAGCTCATCCACCACTGAATTATCCTTTGAATTGTTCAGTCTTTCTGAGCTTATCAGTGAGCGCTGTAATTCTTGGCTGTCTGACAGATTGTCATTACTTTATTTCATCAGTGTCCTGCAGGTTCAAGTGGACTAATCAAATACTCTTCGTGGCGACAGACTGCTGACAGAATGAGTGTAAATGGACTTTAATACTCAATAAACTCGCACCATTGATTCTATAAATGACCCATAATGTTTTAGTTATTTTAGAACAGGAAGGAAAGCTATTTAAACTCAAAGTTAGAAGTCCTCTTTCGGTTTTATTCATTTGATATGAGAAGCATCTGCAGGCCCTTGTGTTGCTGTGTGGTTTGTCTGCTTCAGTTGGCCTTTTTGCAATTGATTGGTCTATTTTTATAACAATTCCATTAACATATATAACTTTGCTTTCAACCATATTCCTTCTGGTTTTATATTGTACCTCATTCCCCTAGAGAGCTGCGGTCGTGACAGTGACATTTACTGAACATATGATAGTATAATGTATTTCTTAACTTTTTACTTGTATTATGCACTGTTTTTTGTATTTTATATTTGTATTTACATATGTAAAGCATCTCTGACTATCTAGAAAAGTGCTATAGAAATCCAACTTATTTCCACATGTTTATTGCATCTATACTTGCTGGAAAAATGTAACTGAAGAGCTACCTTTTATGTCTGACCTTGACATAAACAATATAAAACCTTAACCTCACAAAGGTGCACTTCCTGTCTCCTTAGTGGGCATGGTCAGAGGGGTTGAGAACCTTGTGTGGCTGAATGGAAGTAGATTAATATGGTTTAAATAAAGAGAGATGTGTTGCCAGATTTCTCAAGTGTGTTGCTGCGAATGTCTGAAAAATTATATTTAAATGTCAGAATGTTCACAAGATATGTGGCTCCACTATTTACCTGGATGATTTTGTGGTGAAAGAATTTGTTTCTGAGATCACTTTCACTTCACCCATTAGAGTGCATTGGCCAGGATCTGCTACTAGTCGCATAAAGAGGCGGGACAGTGAAACAGGAAATCACTCCTCAGTTGTTCTTGTTCTTAACCATCTCTGATGAAACTCACCAACAGACGAAAAACAAGAAGCCTTTATGGTTATTTTAGTTGTTTCAAAATAATTTGTTTTCATGTTTGCACAGAAATGGATTTAGTCTGCTGTTTTTTTTTTTTTATTATTCTGTATTTTGGTGAAACCAGGTTTAAAATCTGTTGTAATTGAAGACTAAAGGGGAACCAAATGGTTGTAAAAGCAGAATATAGCCTCAAAGCAGAATTCTCCCATCGCTGCTGTTACATCACATTACAGTGTTATGTGAGATGTTTTTAGACCCTCAGACTGGCTGAAAACTTTACTGCATTATTTCAGATTTCTTCAGATTGCAGGAACCTTTGTTCAGATGTGAAGAATGATGTATGATTTCTGTCTTTACTGAGGCGATATTACATTCCACACTGCTACAAATGAACTCATTAATGTATTGCTACTATATAATAAAACTACTTGTTGATGAATCTCTATTTGTTACATCAGAGTCTGGTCTCTGGAGGTTTACACTGTAGCCATCTCTGTTTATTTCACATCAGCCAATGAAAAAAGACAGTAACTTAAATTTCACTGCTGAAAACAAAACCTGAACTCTAAAAGAAATACTGGCACTACCTTACAGCTGTGCTATATTTTGGCTGTTCTCGTATCACTGTAAATTGGCTGTTATTAAATAATAACTCTTCACTCAGTCTATGAGCTCAGTGTGTTCAGAGTTTTGGTGGTTGTCATTAATCTGTAACAACTCATTCACTGTACTTTACCCAGCATGGGTTGCATAAGCCATTCTTGTCTTCACTATGCCTCATACATCAAAGCAAGAAATGAATTTCACAGCTTCCTGTGCTGCTGAGCCACATCAGTGTAGCCTGTAACAGAAGTTTGGAATGGATTTAATGCAGAAATAACTGATTCACTTAGTTTTTAGTTTGGCTGAAATCCCATAGAATAACATGGAGGGGGAGGGATTTATGGCCTATATGGCAGCCGGCCAGCAGGGGCATTCTCTCAAAAGGGAACTTGATTTCTTACATGGTTATTACTTTGGTAATTACATGGTATTACTACATTATTACCTATTTATTACCAAACTATTACCATGTAATTACTGAGCTGTAATGCAAAATGCCTCCCACTCTTGTACTGAAGAAAGACATGCTCACCTGCCTTTATCATTTCAGGCCAACTCCACTGACCTGAGTTCTGATGAAGTCCTCTTGGCGCTTTCTTTTCTCACATTGACCCTCAGCATTTGATTGCTGTGTCAACATGGACTTATCATTTGTCCAAGAACTCATGCAACCCCAAATGACTGCCATCAGGAGGATATTGTATGTGGAATATATAGTAGCTGACTGTGAATTGAGCACAATCATCCTGGAAGTGCTCTGTGGGCAAATTTCCCAGCTGAACATCACTTCATAAATCTGCTGGTGGATATTATTAGACTTCCTGTGTCAACTGTGACCCTACCTGTCTTTGAGTATTGCTGTATCATTGAGAAAGATTTGTTTTTTTCTCTCCTCTTCTACTCCCTGCACACCAATGACTGCATCTCCTCCGTCTGTGAGATGGCCTACGTTTGAGGATGACCTAACCCTTTTAGACCTCATAAACGATGATGAGAAGGGCTGTTTCACGTCACAGTCCTGCACCAGCTTTGTGGAGATCAAAAATACTATGAAAACGAACACTCAGGGAGGCAGATTCAAAGGAAATGCAGGAACTAACCTACTAGAAGCTTACATGTTGAATGATTATCCCACTACCTGATATGGCTGACCATAATATCTCGGTAATATACGGTGGTGCAGTGGTTAGCACTGTCGCCTCACAGCAAGGAGGTCCTGGGTTCAAACCCAACACCAGCCGGCTGGTGCCTCTCTGTGTGGAGTTTGCATGTTCTCCTCGTGTCTGCGTGGGTTCTCTCCGGGTTCTCCGGCTTCCTCCCACAG
>JAPQRN010022416.1:7913-21495 GCA_037367275.1 Coranthus polyacanthus | reverse complement strand
ATGTCAGGCCCTAAGGCAGCGACCAGTCCCTTATGTGATGTAATATGATGTGTTGTTTTAAGAGGCCTCATCCAAATCTCTAACTTTATTTCTCATGAAAACATATGAACTTGTACATTAACTTTTCAAATGCTGATGTAAAGACACAAAATATTATGGAGACATTTAGCGAAAAATTTCAACATTCAAGTTGCCATATAACTAAATAGATAAGTAAATAAATAAACAACACACTAGCACACAAAAACATGGAGAGGAGCGCTGATGTACAATCTCAGCAGTTGGAAAAGCCTGTACATATGGAGCGGTTCTTGAAACATTTTGTTAAATGACAGAGAGTATCGTATATTGTACAGATTGTGAGCCTCCAAGAGCCAAGTTTGTGATTTGTGATATTGGTCTGCGTAAATAAAACTGACTTGCCTTAGGGAAGAAAAAAAAAAGAGTCTTTCAAGAACTATTATTCATGTGCAGGCTATTGTTGAGGTCTTAGTTAGCTCCTATTCATCTCTTAAGTGTTGGTTTGCCGTCACCAGTACAACTACCATGTCCTGCACTGATGACATAAAAAATCTTTTTACGTTCTTGTCTCAGACGCATCAAGGTGAATTACCGTTCGACAAAGGATGTGGTCAAACGCACCTCAGACCACCTGGGCAGGTGGTTTCATTGTTCTGATCACACTCACATCACACTTGTATTAAGTGCTGTTCACTTGTGATCAAATTACCCCAGATGCCTTTTAAAATGAAAAGGAAATGAGGACAAAGTGATTGAAAACCTTACATCACATTTGATAAGCTTCCACTGACTAAATTTTTCCTGACTAAAACTTCCATTTGCAGAGCCTGTACGTGCTCTGGTTTGTTCAGTACTTTTTTAAATCTAAATGAAACTCTTCTCAACTTACTTTGCAAGCTGGATTTGTTTATATGTGACATAATTTACAGCCGGTCTCACTGTGTTTATCATTGCACTCAAGTCTGGGAGTTTCACTGAGCCATTATTCACAGAATGCCTTTAATTCAGCCACCACTTTGGATTCCCACTGCTTTTCGAGCAGTGGGAATCCAACACAATCACTCAGTTGCTGTTATTTATTGCCCATGCTGTTCGTGAAAAGTAAATATGTTGAATTCATTATGATTTTGGTTTGGGAGAAGGCAACTTACATTTAAAATAGCTGAAAGTTTGCTGTTGTCAATAAAACTGAGAGTAAACTTTTAGCTATTTTTACCTTTCATTATCTTCACAGGTAGAAATCTAGTGATTTTTCTTGATAAAGGCAGATATTCCTAAAGTTCAGCTAGACAGACATGGGTTTCATGTGGGGGAGGTTTTTCAGCTCAAAGAGATTTTATGACATCTTTGAAAGCCTTACAGGTTGAGCAGGTCAAGCTCATATTTCCAGCTTTACTTGTGTGTGCTTCCTGCAAACCAAGCTATCATTTATCTTATTTCTATTAAACGGCTTTCATGGTCATCTCTCGTGTACGTTTAAATTCAAGTGATCAAACGAGAAAATTAGGTTTGACTGACAAAGGCAATATTTACCCTTGTTATTTCCTGTAATACATTTTGTTGTCTCTCAAACAACATTCATTTGCTGCAGATCAGGACCCAAATGGGGTCAGAGCAGAATTAATGATTGAGAATTGCTGTGTGACCTATCCTTAATTAATTAGCTTATCGGTCTGGTTCGGCCTTTGGGCTGCAATTACAGGATGGAGGCAGAGAGGGAAGCTGAAAGGAGGAGGGATTTGTGGAAGGACACGCGATGTGACCGCTGGGATGAGCTGAATCTAAAAACGGCAGAGGGATGTAGAAAATAATAAGATAACCACAAACCTCTTTGCTTGTTTAAACAGTGCAATCATCAGAAGATAATTCAGAGAGAGATTAATATTTATGCTCTGAACGTGGTGATACTGTTTGAGGGTAGCGGCAGCTCTAACTGGGTCTGCCTACACATGGAGGAGCTGCAGAGCTGTGAGTTATCACCTTACTGCCTGCTGACAAGCCCTAAAGCCCTGCTGCTACATATCTTTACCTCTTTATGCCTCTCACGCAGGCCCACTCTACCATACAGATGCTGTAAATCCAACGTAGCAGCCAATCCACCTCCACGTACTTTGGCTTATTATGTGCATGTAACCTTTGACTCAGTCTAGATTGCTTCAGCATTTCTTCATATGCTTTCAGAGAACACTTGGATATACTTATTGCTTTTTAAAGCTCAGTTTTATTTCTGCAAATAAAGCTGCTGTAACAATAGATCACATCTGAGAGTGTCAGACGTTAGGTATCAAATTACACTACAATACACATGAAAGTATTTATGAACATCAGACACCGTGGTCGCCAAAACAATCACCAATTCCCAAGGTCTCCAACGGTCCTTTATGTTCAAGTTTATTTACAAGCTGTTTGACGTGTTCTTTATTCACCCAGCCTTGTGTGGAAACAGCAAAGACCTTTCCAAAACTTTTGCCACAGGATTTGAAACGCATTTTTGTCTAAAATATCATGTTATGCCGTTGCATTTAGATTTTTCCCCAATGCAACTGGGTCATTAAAAAACAGCCACAGGCAAGTAAATAAAAGTCCTACGTTTGGCCATGTACATCAGTGTATTTCTGGATTAAAATGAAAAAAGAAGCATTTTCCACAAGGTAAACTTAAATCATTTTAGCATAGATTCTGGCACTGTTAAAGCATGACTGCTGCAAGAAAATACGTTTTCATTGAAAAACAAAAACAAAAAACATTATGGTGCCATGTAGAATATTGTCTCCATGTATGATTTATTATAAGATTTATTATATATTTATTTAATATTTACTAAGAACATGATAAAAGATGACTGTACGTAAGAGGTAAAGGTGAAGATGAACAACAGTACGAGTTAACTGCTTGGGTTAGAACTGCTTTGTGTAGGACATGTAAAAGGCACAATTTTCATCAAATAACATGTATTTGTCAAGGACAGACTGCAGGGTGTGTGACTTATGTGCCCAGCATGGTTCAAACAGCATCATTCAATACCAATAATAGCATAAGGTTGACACTAATAACAGTAACTATCAAAACAAAACCACGTCAGCGACCAGGAGTGTAAAGGTCGTAGAGCGGAACAGAGTGGACAAATAGTAACAGCACTCACTGCTTTCTTAAAGGAGAAAAAGAGGACGGATGTTCACTGTCAAACCATCTAATGAACAAGTTTTTAGGTTTTACTGCTCTTTCATAATGTCCGTCCTGAGTTAACAGATAGCTCTCTGTCAGAGCCTGACGTTTCCACTGCGTCTTATATTTTATGTATTACTGCCCGGTGTGTTTTTAAGTTATGGTTCTGAAACAATGTTTGTGATGTTTGTTGTCCGTTGTTATGATTACTCAAACCAAAAACAAATGCCACATTATGAACAGTATAGCAAAATACTCAATAGTGAACGGACATTGTTAATGGTTAATCTTAGCTAACTTATTTAATCAATAATTTCACTACTATGACTGAAAAGCTAACAAACTGACTTACTTGTACTAATTCACAAATTAAGTAACACATTTATTAACTGACTCATACTCATAATTGACCCACTTGTCGATTAGCTAATTGACACTAAACTACACTTGCTAATTCACTAGCTGACTCCGTAAACTCCCTTATTAAATGCCTAACTGGGTAATTAACTTACAAACTGAATAGATAGGTAACTATTGTTAAAGCTACCTAACTTATTTACTGTGTTACTTAACAACTAGTTAACCAGCTTGCTAACAAATTCCTTACATCTAGCTGCTAGCTAACTGACCAGCTAACAAACTTAACTCTTACTTTCTTACTGAATAGCTAATTTATTGGCTAGTTTAATTACATTATCGTTCAGTGACTGATTAAATATTTAAACATTGGTGAACTGGAATCAAGCTTGGTCAAGAAAATCAGAAAAAGTGAACTGATTATCTGCTATGATTTATATGCAGCTATGATTTAATAGAAACGTTAATTGACTGACAGATAACATTCATATTTTCAAAATATTCTGCTGCTTGTACTGAAAATCCAGAGGTTTATCGGACCATATTACAGATTAAAACATTTACCGTTAGCATTCGGCCACTTCTTAGCTAACATCACTGTCCGAGACGTAACGTGATGCGATATGTTGAGGATTAGATGTATATCCTGGAAATAAATGATTTAGATATGAAGGTTTCAAGCATTAACTTAAAACAAAGGGAATAGTTTCACACGTTCACACCCGTATCGGGACATTTCGAGGTGGTGCTTTAACACACGGACACTATCAACACACAAGGCGACTATCTCACAGACACAGGAGGGACCAGATAGGGAAGACATTTCTTCCGCTTCCTGATTGGGGGATTCGTGTGCCAAGAGGCCGGGACCAGCCTGAGCGCCTACGAAGGGAAGGTTAAAGTCTAAACCATGGCCCAACGCCCATCGTTCTGTAAACTCATTCCAATGCAGTCAACATAAGCTATGTGTAATGTTAAAGCATCGTCCACTTTGAGGAGCCTGATTGCAGATAACAGCTTGCTGACTGTGATTTTCTGATCCAAAGTGGTCCTTGTACAAGTGTTTTTGAGATTCATATATTCATATTAAAAGTGTTAAACGAGAGAAGTAGTCTGTTCTCTTTTGAGATAAAAGAGTCGGGAGGGTTTGTGGATCCTGAGGAAAAGTTTCCTCCACAGATGGGAAAGAAGTGAATTAATTCTGAAATATTAAAGTCTGTCTCGCCGTCTTTTCACCTGATCGAGTGCTTGAAACAGACTTTTGTGTTGGATGTTTCAACATTACACAGAAATGAGACATGAGCATAATGTCACGTAACGTTACTGGAGACCAGAACATTTCTGAGTCAGGTGAACGGACTTAATGTTGCAAGCTCCATTACATCCGGAGCTGAAATAGATGTGCATAATTTAACCCTTCACTGTCGTGTCACAAAACGATATCATGTTAGCTAGGAAATGGGTGAATGCTAACATTAGCTGTTCTCTAACGTTTTCAAATGTGCTGTTTTACTTTGGAATATGGTTCATCCAGATTTTCACAGTCCATGATAATAATTTGCCGATTCCATACGTTCATACAAGTTGAACACAGCAGTGTGACGTTTGTATGTAAGTATGACGTAACGTTAGAGGAAAATGGCCACCGTGTGAATATGTTCTCAGTATTCTTTTTATACTACACTAACATAAATCACTGAAGTCAGAAAGTTTTAAACCCTTCCCAAACACTGACCATCTGGATTAATGTGGTTTACATTACCTTAATTAAATGGCTTTAAGAGGGTTTTTTACTGGGCTTATAAATTAAAGAAAAATCACAAGAATTATATAAATCATACTTTGGTTTCAGTCACTCAAAAAAATTAATTGACTTTAGAGACAAACTTTTGGTCGCTCTAATCATCTATGCTGATCATATACTACAAAACTGTGAAGAAACCAATATTTTAAAGACTGCTGGGCATTATAACCTTTATGGTGGGTATAAAAATGTCTCTTTAAAAGAAAGAAAAGGCTGAAATGCTCCTATTTAAGCAGTCCAGCAGCAGAGCATGTATTGCTCACATAAATTTTCTTGGCAATGCCGGCTGAATACCTTCCTGTTTTATTATCTGTAGCTACTGCACTGTTCTAAGCAAGATAAGCAAGACCTTGATAGTGGAAAAAGATTAAATAACCGTGTATTTCAATAGAGTTTTTAATGGCTGAAATGAGAGGGAAAATATAACACATATATGCATAAAACCTCGTAGATTAAGCCACAGAACTGCTGAATTAGCTTGTTCATTGCTCGTCTTTTATGTAATATTTTCCAAGTGAACAGTCAGTGTAGTGCTGCACATCAGACTGAGTTTTTCTTTTATGTGAGAATTTTATACTCAGGCTTTTACACCACAGTGAAGTGTATTAAAACTTGCACAAGTTATTGATCGTCGACATCACCTCTGTGGGCAAATGTGTACTATACACTGTACAATAATAGAAGAACGAACGGGGTTTCCTGGCATCATCATGAATCACAAATGTGAACACGTGCCTTCAAACATGGGAACGTCCAGGAAAGTCTTGTTTTCGTTACATAAAATTCATTCATTGTGTGTGGCAGCAGTGCATACACTTTGAGAAGGACAGACTAAAAACTCCTAAAAGCACATTTCTCAGGTGTTCTGATTCGGTTTACAAAGGGTACAAGCCACTGAAGTGCAACATCAAAAGCATTTGATGTTCTGAATTCTACTTGGGATATTTTTCATGTCATGATTTTCACTGTCAACTGTGGAAAAAAGGCAGAAATGAATAATACAAAAAAAACACTCATCTGTACAGAGAAGCTACGGGCCATAAGTACAATGCTTTCCACGGGAGAAGTTTTCAAAAAAAGCTCAAAACTTTTAAAAGGGAAAATATAACAAACCTTTTTTCTATTCATTCTTATGTATGTATAGTGTTTTTAGCAGTCCAGTCCAGAGTTTGACCTTATTATTTCCTGGATGGAACCTCTCATAGTTCAGGCAGTTTCTCAGAAAGCGTTTGACTTATTTCTCTACACACATAAGAGATTGGCTGGGAAGGCAACTGTCTGTAAAGGATGGAGGCAACCAAGTGGATGTAAAGTCTCGACACTGACTAAGCGAAAAAGCAGTGGCACTTCTTCACATATGACCACCATACAGCGTCAGATTGTGATCAGAATAATTTGTTTGGATACGTACGTTTATTCATACAAGGTTTTTCTGTGGTTCTCGATCTACTTCCACGCGGACTAATATCCAAAACAATAACAAAAAGCTGACCTGAGATAAGAAAACATAAACGTACGACTCATGTACAAGCAGGATAAGTGCTTTTTATCACAAAGTGCCATGGACAATCATTTCCTGATATTCATCTGTAAAAGCTTTAGAGCCAAGTCTCCAAAAATGCATCGCATCTCTGTCTGTCTGGGGGCAAAAAAAGAGATTTTCATCACAAGCTCTTCTGAATAAATGAAGTTTATAATAAAAGATATGTTAGAAAAATGAACCAACACATATGGTTGGAGACAGAGAAGATGGCGCCCAAGAATAAAACGGAACAAGAGACAAGGTTGTACTTGCTATTAATGAAATGAAATGCAAAAGAAAGCCGGCAGAATTGAAAGAAATTAACAGTTAAATCTAAAGCCATTAATAAAACAACAGAACTAAATATAGAGAGAAATGTGACTCACGAGCCAAGGAAAGTGGCAACGGAAACATATGGTTGTGTCACGTTCGTCAACCTGGCTACGTCCGACACATTTGCACAGGGGATCCATGTGCTCATGTTATAACAATGTGTATTGTCTGTTATTAAATCATCTAAACTGGCCTCCGACCTGCCCAGTGTCATCCAGTGTTGTTTGTTGCTTTTCTTTTCTTTCTCCTCTTTCCACTCAGGCAGATGGCAGCCTACCCGCCGCCTGGTTCTGTCGTGGGTTTTTTCTTTCTCCCTGCTGTCACCACGGGCTTACTCTCTGGGGTTTGGTTGGGTTTTTTTCCCTGTATAACATTTTATGGTCTTGGACTTAATTTGTGAAGTGCCTTGAAATAATGATGTATTGTGATTGGCACTATATAAATAAAATTGAATTGAAATGTGCATAAACATTAATGCAGTTTCTAGATGGTTTTGAAATAAACAGGAGAGAACAGTTCATGTTTCCAGCCAACACTGAACATAGATACATAAACATAGATAGAACATTTCCTCACCTTAATGAAATACTGTAAATTCCACAAACTTTAAAAAGGAGGAGGGCAGTGACTAGAGTTGTCTGCTGAGTAGCACAACATAAATTATTACAGCATCTTATACAGTATTTACAGCATCTTATCTCACATATTCTGATCAATTCATCTCTGTTTTTCCTCTGAAAAGGACACTTGTGACGAAAAGGGGGAGGTAATCACAGCCACTGCTGTGCACAACAACAGTGTGTTACAGGACTTAGAGGTTAAAGCAAAAGCTATAACTTACTTTAACACCTTCTGCAGACTGATCTGGAGGAAAATATCTTCCTCTGTGTCTCAGAACACCTCCTACCTCCACCTTTGCTCTGTCTGTGTTTTCTCTTGCAGTCTTTCCACCACCCCTCCTCCTGTCAGGAGAAGACTGTCCGTCAGAGCCTCCATAATGAAAAGTGAGCTCTCCCTCACCTTCGTCCCCTCTCCTCTTGCTCTGTCATCAGCCGCTGTCTCTTCCAACTTTCCCTTTCTTATCTCCCCATTCCAACACAATGTCTCTTGTGTTGCAAAGTCACGGTCAAAGTCACAACTAAAGACAACATCACGCTGTAGTAGAAGTAGATTCGTATGGTAATGGAAAACACAACAGAGGGCTCTGAATTGCTCAGGGGGTTTTAACATTAGCTGCGTTTCCATAGCCCCTAATATTCCAATATCAGAATAAAAATGCCTCATGCATCCACTTCCATCTGAAGAGGCCGATCGGGTTGAGAGGGGTGGTGTAAACCTTTGACAATCTGTTTATTAGCACCAAAAATCCAACAACACTTTATCTGATCGTTTCTCCCTGGTTTGGAAAAAATACCAACATTAGGTTAAGTGAAGAGTTTCCAGGAGAGACAGAAACAAAGCAGTGGCAAAACAAAACTGGTCTGTGCCTGATCCAACTTTTCTGTTGGAGACCTTAAAAGATTGCTGACCACCTCGATGGTTGAAAAGCTCCAAAACATTTGAAGGCTGCCTATTACAAGGATAAAAGATTAGACTCCAACAGATTAGACTCTTCACATCAGACAGAACCACTTTGCACACGTCAAAAATGTTCTGATTAAATGTTTTGGGGGAGGCAAATGCACGTCTCATCAGATCACTTTATTTTTGTTTATTTTCCCATGTTAACTTTGAATATCTAATCAGAACAATTTCAATCGAGTTGTAGAAATATTGTCCATGTCACTGCAGCTAAAGCCAACAAATAGTACAGGCAGTAGGGTTGGGACAATCGACAATTCTGTCGTCCACGTATAACAGTCATCAGGATGTTGAACCATCATCATGATCCCACCTCCCACCCCACACTGCGAGTCCGTGTGCTCTTCTGCACGTGAGTGAACAGAGCTCTGCGAGGCATGAATCCACTCTGTTTGTGTTATATCTGAATACAGCTGCCTATGATATTTTCTCTTCGGTAAAACTCTACATATAGCCTTGCTTACTCGAAACTCGGTTAACAGTTCACTCCATGTGAGTCAGTGCCTCCGCTGATGAACTATTGTTTCCACAAAGACAAAGAAAAAAACGTTTTTGCTCTGATCATACAGTGTAGGTCGACCACAGACTGTAGAGAGGGGCTGCACGTCTCCCTCTCCCCCTCTCTTCTGGTCGCACCTTAACATATGGTGGAGTTAACGTTCTGGGTGAGCTGCTGTTGGGATAAGTAGGCTATAACTACTTTTGACAGTAATAGAATAACCAAATTACACACTCTTTGTGTTAGTACAGTTTGATACAGGTTATTATTAATGTAGCAGCATAAAGCTGTGTGAAGTGAGTGAACACAGTAACTCCTTTTGCCCTCCACTCCTGCAACGTCATCGTCTATCCCGATATTTCACTGAAGACGTCGTCACATATTCATTTGGTGGACGTGGCCCAACCCTACAGGGTAGATGAGATGCACTGAAAAATGCCAGGCTTGGATTTTAGATTTGAATGCTTTAAGACCAAAACCTTTAAATAAAATGCAGAACCTGTGTTTTTCCCTAAACCCTGACCTGCTGCTGCATTGACTCACTGCTCCGTTGCTTTCATCTGCAGTGCTGAGCGCTTGTGATACTTCCTAACCTTATCAAACAATTGAAATTACTGCACTACTGCATCCTCTTCCTCTGCTACAGGCCTCAGCAACTGCTGTCGTCTACCTGCTCTGCAGCAAATACACTCTTAAATTAGGAATAGTTAGAAACCAGGAATGTAGGGCTACAACAAATATCAATGTCAAATATATCAAGGCAAATGGCCAAAGTGAAACCTCAAGTAAGATTGTTTGATCAACAGTAAAACATCAAATAATATTCGAAAGACAAAGGTCTTTTGGTCCTTTAATTTACTGCAACTCCAAATTAACGGAACCACAATTTCCAAATTCAAATTAAAAAAAAAATTCTGTGTCATTCTAAGACAAAAATGTCTTTCTTTCTTTGGATTACATACTTACATAATAAGGTTTTAATTAATAAGGTTCTAATTCTATTCTCTGTGATATTTATTGAGTCTGCTGCTGAAGCATTAAGATGTGTACGAAGCGTCTAAAATGTAAGACTAAACAGCCGGAGCACGTTCAACTCAGTCGCAGTGACACCGCCGACCCGTTCCCAGTCTTCATTCGCACTTTTCCGCAGAGCGTGGCAGTTGACAGACAGACAATCATGACTCAACAGAAACACTCAAACACATACAAAGAGGAAGAGACCTTTTGTGATTCTCACCTTTCCTGCTGCAGAGGCTCCTTGGTCCACAGAGAAGCTGCAAACAACAGATCAAGAGGACAAATTAGCTACGGAGGGACAGAAAAGACGCAGACACATTTCCATATGTGTTGCGACCAAAATCTTAACTGTTGGTATTTTTTGAAATTTTTGACATATTTAATCTTGTTTTTTTGTTGTTATTATTTTTAGTTCTGATTCTTAGTTGTTTATTTTGTCATTTATTTCTGTGTTTTTATTGTAAAGTACATTGTAAATAAAGTTTAATTAAGATTACTATTCCTTCATACATCCAAGTCAGACTTTTTCATCTAAGAGATGTTTTTGTATTCTTGATGTTACTGACACTAAGGGTCAGATAGAGGCCAGTTCTGTGGCTGATCAACTAACAATGTGCAAATGTAAACACGGAGACGCAGACAGTTCATTTTAATGAAGACCAAAGCAATCTACCAGGAGCAGTGCAAATTAGTGTAAGGTCACAAACAGGCCGAACTGATGAGGGCACAGGCATTCGACTAACAACACAGGGCAGGTTTTTATTTGTCATCTAATATGTAATAGGTTCTATGCGTGTTACTTTCCAGAAACACCAACACGGACCAAGAAGAGGCAGCGGAAGGAGAGGTTTTTGACATTGAAATGAACGTGATAGTGGAGGAATGTAACAATTTCAGTAAAATACTTCAAATTCATCTGGAACACCACTGTGAGTGAGTCATTAGGGTTTAAGGCACGTTCAGTAGAGAGAAAATGTATAAAAAATGTAAAAAGGAGATGTAACCATTGCACTGAATTCTAACTAAATCCACAGCCTGAGCAGGACTATAGTTACTCCATACGGTCGGTAGGCTACGGTTTTTAAACCAACATTGTACACAGTCCTGCAAGAGTTTATTAAACCTCTGCTTGACTTCTTGAAGATTCGGGAACATCGTCTGCCTCTGTGCTCGTTCCATTAATGACCTCAGGAGGCAGGTGAAAATGTGGACTGTGAAATCCAGCTGAAGAATACCCAGTGGCCAAAAAACGAAGGCACTGATAGAGGTTTTAGTGTACAGTAGTGTGTACTTCGTGACTCCTTCCAGATGAAGGTTCCAGGATGTCTTTGATTTCCTCGGGAAAATTAAGAATAACAAAACCTAGGTAATCATTATTTTCATCATTTATTTTTTTTCATGATAAAGCCTTCCTCTGGAATTCCTAATAAATTAAAATGAGTGCTACCACTTTCTCCGTTGTCGACAGCACCTCCTCCGTGTGCAACTATAGCAGACGTGCCAAGAACAAAATGGGTTAAGACGTGCTTTTTTTTGGCTTTGAATAAAGGTGCAATTGGCATTAAACTGACAACTGAAAACCTTGTTGAGTCACATTGCGTGATTCATTTAAATAGTCTCCTACCCAAAATTTCGTGACCTCAGAGGGAAACGGCCATTAAAGCTGCAGGAGCCGAAATGAGGGGGAAAACGACACAACTTCAAAACACACACCTTCCTTCTGCAGCTCTGTGCCCTCAGTCCAACACATTTCCACACCTCTAGTACTGTATGTTTAAGAACGCAATTATGCAGAAATAAGATAGTTGTTTCTATCACATTAGTGGACATTGCGTTGAGTCACACAAACCTAATCTTCACCCAAGTTAACCCTTGAATTTAATAAATGACATGAGGATGTGTAATGTCAAGACCTGCACGGTGTCTTCTAAAGGGAGTCGAGCCCTGTAAGTGACTGTGTAAACAGATTTATGTTCCCACGGCATAAGTAATACTCGTACAGACACACACACCGTTATCATAAATCAGCACTTCTGCCACCTCAGGTTTCCCCAATAATACACAGACACAAATTTAAGCATTGGGGTGGAAAAGAGGATTTGAAATATCGTGACTGACAGCTTTTCATCTTTTTAAATATGTATGTCATATCAAAGGCTGATAAACGCACCGCACCACAGATTTCTAAATCTTCCTCATGGTTTCCGTATTTTTTTTTTATCAGCACTGAAAGGCAGTTGTACAGAAAACGTCAAGTGTGCATGTTTTCTAGTCAGGCTTTTCAACAAATTTAAGACACAGACACTTTATGTATTCATAAAATCCCACTTATACCCACTCTGGATACATAAAAGGAGGCGTTTGGAAATGGGTGTCACTTTTTCAGAGCTAGATTCTTGCCTGAGTGAAATCATTTAAGTAGATGCGTTCACATCCTCAAGTGGCCACAGACTAATGGGCTCTAAATCCACAAGTAAACGTGACGACTCTAAGCGCTGCCTTCAGGGCCAGATATGGTGGAAAATACATATAATTAAACCAGTATCCCAGAAATAATGCAGCTCTACCTGAAATGGAACATTAAACTCTGCGTGGGGAGCTGTTTTGGGATTTAAATTCAATTAGCCTGGTTGACTTCAGTCATTTATTCTCTCTTTTAAATGATTTTTTAGAATTCCTTGTGCTGCCAGACCACTGCAAGTCTTCAAATATGAAATAAAATGCTGTGAATGTGTGGAACACTGTAACCAAGACATGGTTTTCTTAAAGAATTCTCACAAGAACCTTATTTCAGTTATCATTTGGCTTCCTCCTTGGTTCACATTCCAAATTTTAGGATTTAAAATGAGCATGAAAATGTAAGGGTTCATGGAATTTCATTAATGGCTTCTATTGTTGCAACATTGTGGAAGCAAATGTGTTTATCTTAGGTAGTGGTGGAATGTAACTAAATACATTTACTCATACTCAAAATGTTCACACTTGCATTGCATTTTATGCTACTTTTTAAACAAATATTATACTTTTTACATTAAAAACATATGATAGGCTGTATGATATGATGCAGTATTATATCACTAATCGACCCAGTAGTTTACAAGGTATCTAAAATTGTCTCCATATTGACGAACTACAACATTAAAATGCTCTTACATGTATTTGTTAGTGATGAAAAAACTATGAAAGAAGCTCACTTTCGATACTTCAAAGTCTATTTTGCTGATAATACTTTACATTTATTTACAGTTACATCATGAATTCAGACAGTATTTTAACGGCTCAG
>JAPQRN010022415.1:3805-18278 GCA_037367275.1 Coranthus polyacanthus | reverse complement strand
TGTATTCTTTTAGGTATTTATTACTTTGACTTCAACGTTCTGTTTAACAAGTCATCCGGTTTCTAATAAAGTCAAAGATTAATTTATTTTTAGTTTAATTTCAGTCGTTAAGAATTTAATGTTGGTTGACCACGCTGTGCAACATGGATCTAATAAACTTCGATGTTTGTACTATGTGACGATAACACCTACTGATAAAATGTCATCAGCAGTGCGTCATCCATCTACACTGCTACAGTGCTAAACAATGAAGCTAAGTAAGAATCCAGTCCTTCCAATAGTGGTATTCCTCCAATATGTATTTGACAGTTGGTCGGTTTTTGCTAATTGTTCCCTGCTCGTGACATTACAGTGTTTATACATTTTAGCTAATGATCAAAAGTCAGGAAAGCCATGAACATATGGAAATCCTCTGTGGACGTTTGGGTGAAAACACAAACAAATCTACAAAAGTGCAATAAGTAACCCCAACAGCAAAACGCCTGATGTTGCCACTTACAGATAAACCTCTCAGCATGTTCTTCCCTAAACTATCCATAATTGATTTGTGCACATTTTGTGGAGAACAGGACAACCATGATGATGTTGCCAATTTTGGTATGAACTATAGGCGCCCAGAATGTCAGCATCTGATACACTTGACGATGAGACCCTGAACCATCACGAACGTAGCGGGAGCACAGCATCAAAGTCTATGAGTGTTGAGACTGGGATTGGGCCGATGCTGCTCTAAAATCAGCTTCCTACAGGAAGTTGGAGGAGTTCTTATCGATCTGGAACGTGGCGGCATTATCAGAGGAGCCCATTGTATTAGTGGAGGAGGGAGGAACCGGAGCCACGGGACCAGAGGGAGCCTGGAGGACGAGAAGAAAGTTAGCTATTTTTTTTTTCTGTTACACTCTAAGACTTCCAGAATGCTTTTATGATCTGCAATCTACTTACTATGTTCTACAGATGTAGAAATATATGTATCAGTGAAAATAACAGCTTATGATACGCATGAGTTGAGCTAACATTACTGCTAGCTAGCTAATTTAATATCATTTTTACTTGTCTAACTAATATTAGCTGTCCGTTTTATTATTACAATATTCACTTAGAGACGCTGGCTGTGGAAAGTCACATTCATAGATGATGCTTTGTGTTGAACTTCTTTATTCATTTCTTACAGTACAACTAAACAAGCCAAGATTCTACAGCCATTATAAAACGTTCTTGAGAAGTCGACAGAAAGGTGAGATGATTAAGAAGGTGTCGGTTGGTGTGTTTGTACCTGTGGTTCAGCGCTCAGCAGGGGTTCACCGGGTGAAGAGGCCAGATTCTCCATTTTAATGTCCTGATTAGCAGGTGGTGGAGGGGAGCTGTACATGACCGGAGCTGGAGCATAACCCTACAAACACACACGCACCAGGAAAAACTTCGTTGAGCACAATCAGAGGTGCATTAAGTTGTTTTTAACACTCAATAATTGTGCTGTTCATAGCAAACAAAAATAAAATGTGGCCTTTGTTTTGAAGGAGTCACAGGAAACACACACCTCAGTGCTCACCGCTCGTAAGAACTGCATGTACTTAACAAGGCAATGATTATATATCACATACAGATCTGGTTTTACTATATAAGTCTTTGAGTAAAATATATTTTTCTTTTACAAACTACTGACAACTTTTCTCTCAAATTCCAAATGGCCAGTTGTCATTCTATTTGCTGAAAATGACAACTGGCCAAAATATGAAAAATGCAGTGTTTTCAGATGAATAATGCAAAGAAAACAACTTAATGTTCATTTTTAAACAACTGAGGAAGAGCTCAGAAATCAATATTTGGTGGAATCACGCTGATTTTCAGTGTTCATGTGTGTCGATATACTTTCCACCAATCTTTCACTTGGCCGTCGGCTGCTCTACGTCACTCCTGATGCAGAAATGCAGTAGCTCAGCTTTCTTTGATGGTTTGTGACCATCCGTCTTCCTCTTGACCACATTCCAGAAATTTAATGTGGTCTCTTATTTTTTTCCAGAGCTGTGTATGCATAACGCCTTGAATAACAGGCTGATGTGCAATAAAAACATTATTAATGTGGTTCATTTGAGCCTTTTTTTGAGGCAGATGCTCACTGAAGGCTCATATCTGAAATGCATGATGATAGTTAAATGACCAACGTGTGCACTGTACGTATACATCATTTGTGCTGTATGCTTTAATGTCATTAAACAAAAGTTAGACAATACATTGTCAAATATATATTTTTATGGATCACTTTATCAAAAAGCTAATTCTGTAATTTGACCTTTTAGAGCGTTTCCTGCTTTGTAAAAAAGTTTCCGTTGTCAGGATGTGGCTCTGTCTTTGTTGGGGAAGGAAGCTTTCTCTGCTCAAAGTATTTCCGTGCCCCGCAGCAGCCAAAAAGTCAAATGTCAGATACTGAAATGACCAGCAATTCTCTCAGGCAAAGAACTGGATCATACCATTGGGCCTGCAGGTCCGGGGGGGTACTGGCCCGGTGGTGGACCGTTCCATTGAGGGGCTGGGCCGGCAGGAGGGTAGGCAGGGTTCTGTGGTGGGTAGGCCGGATTAAAGCCCTGCAGATAGAGACAATCACCAGTTAGAAATAACAAGCACAGACAGAGGAAAAACATCACATCTGGAGAGTCTTAGAAAAACAGGATTGAGGTGTGGTACTAACTGGAGAGGGTGGGGGGCCGTTCCACTGTCCTGGGCCGGCTACTGGAGGGGGAGGATGGACTGTTGGATCCTATGTATGAACACAAAATACACACTTTGAGTAAGTATTACAAAGATAATACACAACTTACAAAATGAAATACATGCAGTGTAACAACACATAATGTAAAATCACTGCATTATGTAACAAAAGTCATATTTTACATAATATTCTACCTAATAAACAGCCTGAAGGCAGAATGTAATACACTTCCCCACACTGTGTTATAGCAGGAACATTTTGAATAAGCCTCAGCTTTTTGATGGTCTTTTTCAGGAGCCTTGTCAACCTGATAATTGCAGCAGTCAACCCTGATAAAAGCATGAATGAGTTTTTCCAGGTCGGCTTTTGACGTGAAGTCCTTGAGTCTGGCTGTATTTGTAAGTTAATTTTGATTTAAAAAAAGCTGAGGCTGTTACTGCTTTTATGTGGCTGTTTTAATTTAATAATTTAGTCCCATAAAATCTATTTCAATGTTCAAGCATTATTGCATGACACGTCTTGCATTATGCATCACCAATATGCCAGTATCTGGTCCAACTATGATAGTAAAAAAAAAAAAAATGTTTTGTGGGCATTTTAATGGTATTTTTTAATGGTTCTTTGTCATTTCCTGAATGAAGTGAAAATGTGCTACATTTTTGTTGAGTTATTACATAACGCTGTGTTTTTACATGCAGTAAAATCTTACCATGTCGGGGTTGGGCCCAGGGTAATACGCCTGCAAACACAAAAGCATTATTCTTTACTTCAGCAAACTATCATCCTGCTTCTACAATTACATAGCATACCGAGTAATGAGTATAAAGTATAATCTCACCGCTGCTGGTTGTCCAGGACTGTTGTAAGGAGGACACGGTCCAACAGGGCCACTGGGAGGAGGGATGACTGCACCTGGACTAGCCTGGATAAAACGCAAACACACAGAGCCTTTGTTTAAATAATCACATTTTTCATTGCTGCTTATCTGCTGGTTTGTTCCATCGCAATTCGACCAGGTGAAAATAACACAATCTGATCATATATAATGTTTCCGTAGGCACAGTTATTGTTATTATTGAGTGCTCCTTGTGCAGGATGTTCACATGTCGCCAGCTGTTGCCACCTGTAGTGTTGAAGCAGTGCTGGCTTTTTTCTTGAAAATCTTCTTCCGACAGCAGCAGCAAACACCAGCCGGGATCCCGAGCAGTAGGAGCAGAGCCAGGAGCGGGTTTCCTTCGGAGTACTCATGATGATCTGCGGTAGACAAAAAGAAAGGTTTCTAAATAAAAAAACCCAATGCAATCTCTAAAGTGTGTCTTTAACTATGAAGTGGGCATTGTTTTTTTTTATTAGAGATAATAATGGATCCAGAAAAAGACAATCTGAAAAGACAGCAGTGGAGAACTGAACAGGGTTTGTGTAGCTCTGAGGAAATACTCATAATAGGTGGTGGAATTGGAAACATGGGTAAAGAGAGGCGGGAGGAGGGGGTTTGTTGTTAAAAATAGGTCTAGGCTACACGGCCAATCACGGCCATGCACATGTCATCTGTCAATCAACATGTTTGAAAAATAAAATTTACTGCAGCAACTGTGAGGGCTGAAGAGACTGAAGCTTGTACTGTATTGTTGCATTAGTTTTTTTTTTACTGCGGTTATGTTTTAAAGCATATAAATAAATATGCCCACACCTTCATTCAACCGTAAGGGAAGATTCTAGAAGAACACAGACGTAAACTGTACTGGTGTTAGACAGGCCTGAGGTTTCTGTAACTGTAGCTGTGCCCCGAGTTTTGGCTCTTAGACAAACGAGCAGCACACTCAAAGCAGGAAGAAGAGAAAGCTGTAACCGGAGCTGCTTCATTTTTCTATTGTTCCGCTCACACATTATCCATGACCTAAAACACCGTGAACACAGCAAAACAAGGGGAAAGTAGGAAAACACAGGACAAGGGCAGTGTCTCTGCAGGTAAATACACCACCACACACTTCCAGTGCGACAGAAGTGATGATTGAGATTTTGCCTTTAAAGTAGATTGTGAAAACACCCTAAGACACCACCTCTCACCCTTTCCATTGGTTTAAAAGTCTGTTTCGTTCATCATAACTGGGAGGTGGACAAAACATCTGGAGAAAACACTGACATCAGATTCACAGATTTTATACTTGAATTGTATACTTTTTTAAATCCCGGCATAGTTTCATAAGCGTGGTTATCATGGCTCTAGTTCTCTTGTGCTATATTATAGGCACTTGCCAGTCAGATCCATCCTGGTAACAGCCACCTCTCGGTTCTTGCGGTCAAACAGGTAATAACGGCCCACATCAGTGTAGTTCACATGTGTGATCTCAATATTCTTTTGATGGGTCCGCAACCTGTCGTAGTAATCCGGCAGGTCCTGGGACACCAGGGCCCCGTCAAGCACCTGAGGGAGACATAGCACATCACTGAGAATCAACAACTGCATTTCCATCTGAGCCACAAGGGAACATACTGAAAGCTCTTGAAAAGTTCAGAATACAAAATTTACAAAATACAAATGTATTTTATATTTATTTAAATGTAAAAATACATTTAAATACAATATCAACCTGAAAACAGGAAAATAAAGAGTCAATCAAGAGGTAATTAGTGTTGAAAGTGTGGTAATATTATTCCTTAGGGGAAGCTAATGTGCTTGTAAACACAATACACAATTCAGAGATCATTAATAATTGAACAATGCACTTCATTTTGGCTTGAAGCTCATTTCCAGTAAAGAAAAAATGAAATCTGGCAACAGAAGTGTTGACAAAAGGTCCCATCTTAATGGACTAGTTTTCTTTGAAGATGTGGTTTTAAAGTTTTAAAGAAATCCTGAAAATATTGTTGTTAGTTTAACCTCTTCTGTGTGTCTAACAATGTATCCTCAAATTCTAAATGTCCTGCCTCCTTCTGTTCATATTGTATCCATTAGAAGTCGATCAATGAAATGAGCATCTAACTCAAAGAAAATGCCTAAATATATATATCTGGGTCAATGAATATCAAACTCAAAGCAATTAATAATTACATCTGGAAATGAACATCAAACTAACTAAAAAAATCTAGGTGGAAGCTCTGTTGATGCCGATAGTTTGTAAAAGAAAATCCATCCAGCTCACCAGTGTTGCATTAGCATAGACCCCAGTGAAACGGAGGGTGGCATCCACCTGGTTAATGCCCTCCAGTGAGATGTAGAGACTCTCTCCTGCTACACGCTTGATATAGTTGGTCTTTTCTGCAACAGAGAAGAATAAAGCTAATAAAGATACTAAGAAAGACGGCATTGCTACACTACAGAGAAAGGCATAAACATGTAAAGATGGAGCAATAATGAGAAGATTTGACAGAACAACACAGTCTGAAACTTTGACATCATTCTATTTTGGGGTTAGTGGATGTCTAATTGGGTGAAAGCCCATTAAGGATAAAGGATATCTGAGATAATAATGTCAGCAGCAGTCTGTCATCTGAGCAGGCATGAAAGAGCTGGGTTAACAGAAATAACATCCTGATCGAGGACAACATGAAGAGTCAAGTCACACAAATTGTAAATAGATACAGGGTTAGTTAATGATAAAAATTTTAAAAGTAATAAAACTAAAGTGCAATTGGCATCCATGCTAACTGTTTAAATCCCTATGAAACAGCTCGTGGAGTGTTATTTGCTTTTGCATATTTATGTGTTCCTGTAAAAACAGCAGTAACAACCATGGATGTATTATGAGAACTGGATACGGTGCCGCCAAACTGAACTGAACTATCCCCCCAGTGGCCACTCGCGGTACTGCAACGGGGGAAAAAGGCAAAAAAGCTAAAGTTTATTATTTTTAAATCAGTGCTGTTAGCTCAGTGTACAATCTCAGCCCATTGGTCAGGAAGGCGTGAACAGCGGGTGAAGTGCTAGTCGTCATGTGCAGCTGTCCTGTTCATGTACAATGGGCCACATTCTGCATTCTGACAACATGAAAGCCAGAAACACCGCGTATATCTATGAGAAGTGTGTCCATTAGTCAGTCCCCATTACATTTAAAACACAATATCGCAGGAATGGTTTGACAGAATATCTCATAATTTGGCACAAATGTTTACTTGGACTTGAGGATAAAGTGATTAGATTTTGGCGGCCAAAGGTCAAGGACATTTTTGGCCATAACTGCTAGTAATTCAGAGAACTGCATGAACAGTTTATGATGCAAGGATAGTGGACACATCTGATTGAACTTATGGTTCTTGTTGCCTTATGCACCAATGAGCAACTTGCCGTTGAAAAGAGCAGGCACCATTTACTGGTCCAGAGTCCAGTTCTAATAATACATCCATGATCGCTTTCTAGCTCATAGGACCTCTGCACTGGCCTTTACTAATTAGAGAGCATTCCATTGGACACAAAATGAGCGCTGTATGAGTCATCAAAGCATTTTTATTTCCAGGGAATGACAAATTCTGACATATAATTAAGACCTACAATCTACAGAATGACTCTCTTGTCATAGCTGGGGCAGATACCAGTTAAACATCACAGTTTATTTCACAGGGACTTTAAGACCAAAGTTGCAGACTCACTTAAGACAGCCACTTTGAGTACAGAAACCTCTTTATCCCAGAAGTCTCTCTGGATGTACGTCCCTTGATCGTCGAAAGTCACCTGATCAAACACACACCATGCGTTACTGTTAAACCGACATGATTGAGGTGTATCGACAATGGTGTATTAAATGCAACTGCTATATTCACAAATGAAAAACAACTGCTTTTATCAGGCAGAAATTTTGTTTCTGGTGATTTTAACTTTGACCAAATGAGTCACCTGTTCGAGGTACCAACGTCGATCGTTGCCTGTTCCAGACACTCTGCCTCTGGTGACCCGGCTGAGGACAGAACAATAACCAATAAAGAATATGTAAGAGAAAATGTTCAGTGGCCGGTCATTATTGTGAAATAAACCCAGGCAGAGTGACTCAGGAACCAGACATGAAGCATTAACCTGCTTCCTACTGGGTTATTAATAAATTGACGCTCACCTGCTCCATCTTTTGTCCCAGTACACCATGATGTTTGAGGGGTTATCAGCTGGAATGAACTCAAGTTTTTCTGTACTCTTGGGCAGATAAATCTTCAGTTGACGACCGTGGGACAAACGCTCAGAGGTGTCATGGACCAAGTAGGACTCTGAGACAAAGGCAGGAGGAGAAAGAAATTCATTCATTTATTCATTCATTTTCTGTCTTAATCCTCTGGAGGGTCGCGGGGGGGCTGGAGCCAATCCCAGCTGACATCGGGCGAAGGGGGGGTTCACCCTGGACATGTCGCCAGTTCATCACAGGGCTGACATATAGAGGACGAACAACCTTTCACTCTCACATTCTCACCTATGGGCAATTTAGAGCGACCAATTAACCTGCTGAGCTGTTATGGTTAAGGTGCATGTTTTTGGACTGTGGGAGGAAGCTGGAGTCCCTGAAGAGAACATGCAAACTCCGCACACCCACCAGTGTTGGGTTCGAACCCAGGACCTCCTTACTGTGAGGCGACAGTTCGAACCACTGCACCAAGGATGTTGTGTGATCACTCCCGTTTATCTGTCTGTAAGCAGGATTACGCAAAAACTTCTGCAGCAATTTTCACGAAACTTGGTATAAGGGCAGGACATAAGTCAAGGACGACCTGCTTGAATTTTGAAGCAGATCCATTTAAAAGGGGCGGAGGTTGGAAATTTTTTTCACTTTTTCTTTTAGAGAGCCCCAGACTTAGAACAAAAACAAACTAACCAGTGTCTCCAACTAACAAATTAGAACGAAGACCTTTATTACCAGTGATAAAAGAGGAAAACATACGCCAAATTTGTGGTTTGGTAATATTGTGTTGTGTGGACAATAGACATTTATCACAGCAGACATTTTGACTTGTTAAGGCAGAAAATACACAGGTGTAATTGGAATTTTTCAAAATGGCTGCGCCCCATTTAGGTGGATCAGTTTAAGGCCTTGGAATTGTGCATGTCACTGGAATGAATAAACTAAATGGAACAGAGCCATTGTTAAGGTTACCCGTTGCGTTTTGCCTGCTTTTACGATCTAAAATGTCTGTTGTGAAAAAGGTCTACTGGCCTCGGCGGAGGTCTGCGCTTCCCAAGTGCCCTCCTAGTTACTGAGAGCAACAGCGTTGACACTGGAGGTCGAACAGAAAAAGAACAGAGTTTATAGCTGTTGTTAAGTTGCTCTTTAAGCACAGCCAGGTTTCTAACTAAGCATGGACAATACCAGGGGCTTACAACTACTGAATGGATTCAGTCATCATACATCATCGTCACACCTGTTTTCCACAGTATTTGCTATGTGCACTTCTGTGCACGTAAAACTGGGCAGAAGTTGAACTACACCACCTATATTCCTCAGTTTTCTATTACCATCACTAAGTTTTCTCAGAATATCAACTATATTTATTAGCATCAATTTCATTCCTGATGTTAAACTTTGAAATTTTGGACTTCATGATGTACAGTACGTTTAAACAGTCAGAGGCAGAAACCTTCAACGAAGACCGAAAAAAGTCTGATTAAACCGTGTCATTTGTAATTATCAGTACGCATTATGGTATGTTTTTGCATTTGTTTTTCATGATCCCAAATATGAGATTTCTTTTGCATGTTTGTATCAAAGTAGAAGAACCAATGGCTGACAGTAAATGAATGTCTTTGGGTTTGTTTAGCTCGGTTGTCTAGTACAGTGGGATGTTAAAGCCAAACAAGTTTCTCTGCATTTCTTGAATTTTTCTTTACGCATGCTCTGTCTCCTTGGAAAACTTAGCCACTACTAAAGCTTTGTTCATCATTTACACCCATTATTGCTATGGCTATGTTTTCCACTTGTCTACAACAAATAAAAACTCAAGTGTCTATTGCCACTACCATAAATGCTATTTTAACTGGGAAACTGAAATGTTTTACATGTACGTATTAGGACTGTTTAAACTCGGGCTGGACAATATATTGAATATACATAATATATCCCAACTTGTTCTACGTGGGATGTTGCAAATGAATATATCGTGAATATTGAGAACAAACTGTCACTGGCATGAGACTTTGGTGTTTCACTTATCTCCTTTGGCTCTCTTCCTCTTATTAGTGGATTTAAAAATGCATTAATTTTAAATGCACAAACCAGCACCAGCGTAAATATATGGAATTTCACAGAGAGCGCCGCATCATGGGTTGTTTAGGCAAGTGCATTTAAGTGTGTTCATAGCCATTCTTTAGACTCTAAAGGTCAGAGTCTGTCAGCACTGTTAAGTGTTCATTTAGTTCACTGTAACCTGCGACAGATTGTGTGAGGTGTTTCTTCTGCTGCTGTAAAGCTGCTGCTGATCCTTCAGTGCCTCCTCAAGCCCAGAGGTACGTAGCAGCTAAAAGCCAAATTCTAGTAATTCCATTTGGACTTTTCATAGACAGCAGATTGTACAAATGTGTGAAATGAGATGATACTTACCCACGCTGAGGGCAGCAGCCAGGAGACTCAAAGCCACCCACATCATCTGCATTCAAAACAAAGAAAGCATCCATTCATAATGTGTTTTTATGTGGTTATAAATAAATCCTTTTTTAAAGGTCAAGTGTGTAATATTTACTAGCATCTAGCATATTGCAACCAACTGAATACTTGTCACCTCACCCTCCCCTACAGAGAGTGAGCCAGTGTCCAGTGGACATTAACTCTGGTCCCAGTAGGTGACAGTAAAGTACATAATGCCACCCCGAAAAAAGAAGAGGAAGCCAGTTCTGAGACAGACTGTGTAATGTACAATCTGAATCAGCACTTGAAATGAAATGTCTACACATTGTGAAGCATTTAAACCTGTTGCTCTGTGTGGAGATGAAGGAGATGCCGATGTTGATATTCCTCTCTTGAATGGGAAGTAGAAACACAGAAAATGCCACAGCTGATGGGAATTGGTGCCACACACACACGGCAGAGTAAAAGAAGGCTCTTTAGCGGGGTTTACGAGGGAGCGGAGACAGGACTACACAGCGGTCGTCGGGTTTTTTTACACGCGGTCTTACACTCCGTCCTTCAGCTCCCATCACTCAAAACCCACTCTAGTGCACACAGGCTCACACACACACCACATATGTAACCCTGACTACCATTGACTTTGGCGACCCTCCCCCATCGCTGTGCTCAGGAGATTCTTCCTGCTCTCTAGCATGCTGCCTTTTTAGAATACAGCTAATTTAGCTGCTGGAAGGGTGGGGTGCTAAAGCTCAGCCTAAACTCTCTACACACACAGGGAAAGGAAACGTCTTCCCCTGACAATAAAGGGCAGAGGAAAACAAACACATCTCCATGAAATCAGAACGTGTGCTGTTTGAATACATACAGCGGGGGTTTATATGAGCATATTTGTTAATGGTGAAGACAATTGGTCGATTGGTCTGTCTGTGCAACTAAGGCCAGACTGAAATGAAATTCACTGTGCGTATTTCTGCTCATAAAGGGTATTGACCAGAAGTGTAGTCTGGTGTATGATCATTTAAACACTAAAAAAATGCAGCGTTTGCACATGTTCTGGTATTTTCAGAACCAAAAGTCACACCTCATTATGTTACAGATGATTTATTCACCAAAAGTTAACCGGCTAACTCGGACATTTGCAAAGTGTTCGGTCAGGTGTGAACATTGCACTCGGGTGCAGACCAAAACAACTGCACAAGACCCTTTAGAAGAGGTGGTCTTAATCCGGTCCCAAACCAACTCTGGAGCCGTTTGTTCGCGGTGAGAACATGATCTGACCTCGATCGAACTCAAGGTGAACGCCACACGTTTGAGCTGAGCGGCTCCTGCAGCAGGTGTGCTTTGCATTCTGGGAGAATGCCGGAGAATGTTTCTCTCACAGAAATATGCACTAGTCCAGAACACAAGACCTTCTCCGTGTATTTGCCGTCTTGCTCCCACTCCAGACACCTCTGACCATTAAGCTGAGCGAACATTTGTTTTTTTTTTTAATTTGCTCTGTGTGAAAAGGAAACAGAGGGAAAACTCTCCACGTTTACGGACTCATCAACGGATTCAGACCAAACCAAATATAGGTATGAAAACGCATCAACTATACATTTTTGAGCTTCACTACAGCTAAAAAGCTAACTGAACTAAATCGGTCAGTACTATGTAATAAACACGCTACACTGCAGGACTGCATCCTATTCTACACTTCCCATGAAATGTATGGATATTTGTAGCGAACTGTCTTCACTGTTCAGGAAGTTACATAATCCACGGACAAACTGCTAGGAACGCCACTGCCGAAACAATGATTTTTTGTTAAGTTTTTGTTTGTTTTCTCAGATCTGAAGCTGTCTTACCCCACAACTGAAATAAACTCCTCTGTTTCCTTTGTGCATTGCATTGTGGGACAATAGCATCCATTAACAACACCCTCACTGGCTTCATTTACTATTGTTTCTGCATGAACACACACTGCATAGTTGGTTGCCTACAGTTAATATGCTACAAAGAAATAGGACAAAGTTTTAGGCATCATGAATACATGCTGCATGTGTGTTGGTTTGTACTTTGACATTAAACTATGTGTATGCTAGATTGCTGTGACTGTTTTCTGTAATGCGCTGCCTGGACAAAGCCACAAGGCAGTTCTCCTTCACATTCCACTGCAAATAATGTACAGTATGTGTAAATAAACCAAACAAAAATGTTAAAATCCTACTTTATTTGCAGCTTCTGCTTTTGAAAAGACAAATAAAACCTCTAGCTCTCTCTAAACTCTACTTCTACTCTGACCCAATAAACTACCGTGTTCCCATATTTACATCTCTCAGATAGAGAAGATAAGAGATAACCTGTGTGAACTGTTGTGTAAGCAAAACTTCAGCTTCATCTACTCATTTATTCACGTCTTCTCTGCTCAGGCTGTGAAATTCAAGTGGGTTATTTAATCATCACATCTCTATTGGCTCTGTTGACTTATGATCAAAGACCTGGATGAGGATAACATGAGTGAATTGGGCACGATAGTCTATTTCTGGTTGAATATAATCTAAAGCTGTGGTGAATGGAGATCCCAAATATTGAAAATCGACTCATCGAAACATCAACCTTTCTATCGAACTGATATTATTTATCTGGTGAAACAGAGAAAAACAAAAAGAATCACATCTGATTAAAAAGTAAGAACACGTCTGATCCTTTTTTTTAATACTGGCAATGCATTTAATATGTGTCACAATTATTGCATAGTGGCTTCATTGTAATTATTTGAGCAAATCGTGATAACTGAATACATTCACCTGGCTGAAACTAACAGGAATAGCATATTTTATCATTTCCCACCATTTGGCATCATCTCGTGCCTCATTCATCTTCCTTATTCTACCAATAATTCAACTTGCAACGTTTAATGTTGCATTTGAGCCAGTGTATTTCTACAAGCTTAATGGATTTAGATGCAACGTTAAATACCACAGCACTGTGGACACATTTGGTTTTTAAATAAAAAAGGAGAGCCCAGAAAGTTGCAGGAGGTGATTTCTGACATTTGCAGCAAAAAGGTGGTAACATGAAAAAATGTAAAAACACACGGACACATTTACCACCGCACGGCGTTCACCAAACCCAGAAAGACAACTCCAGCCACACAAGTCCAATATTTCACTAATCAACTTTTACCACATATCATATCTGCTCAATTTACCTTTTTTTTTTGTTTTGACGTTTATTGGCCATGGTACATGGTTTATTTAGATTTTGTGCCTTGGTTGACTATTTCAGTAATGGGCTTTGTACATTTAAGTCATCTGCCATGTTCAATTTTTAACAGAAATATAAGTAATTGTGAATTTTCCAAAATTCTGTGCCAATAAATGTCTCTTCCTCGTCATGTATGTGCATAATTAAACTATTAGACTTATACTACAGTGGTAAATGAAGTTAGACAATAATAGACAGATAATAAACAGAGTAGACAATAATATTGTTAATCCCAATTATTGGTATGCATTAATATTGTTGTTTATTATTTGCTGTATTTAACATCATGACTGCCCTGCTCACAGGACAAGATGCTATAAATACTGCGAATACAACATATGCTGAACTTAGAACATATTATGGATTGTTGTAAAATGTAACAAACACAGCAGTTATAGAATCCAAAACATCACAAATAATAGTAATACACTGACAGGGGTCGTTTTACGGCACAGTGTCTACTTTTTCTTTTCCTACTCTAACTGCATTTTGCAGATAAATGCGTTTTATTTGCAGAACTTTTGCTTGCACTTTCGTACTTAGGTAAAGGATCTGATCCTTCCCCCACTGGACATCTGTTTAACGTTTGTCCCGCAGCCACAGTTTTCGACACCACCTGAAAGCAGCACAGGCAGGCCCCAGCCTCGTGCGTGAGGGTGTCGCGTCCCCTCCCCGCGAGTCCTGCTGGTATGTGGGATAAACACCGATCAAACAAAGGACGTTGAATTACTTCGAGAGCTTCGGCGTTGTGTTCGTAACGCGTCGGGATCGTTTTAAAAAAAGAAAAGAAAAAAGAAAGACGTAGCATGCGGTGAAGATGTGGCACATGCAGCGCGATCAGATCACGCACAGAGGCGTGGCCGCCGAAGAAAAATAATGCAGGTTTGATCCTTTCAATGTGAAAAATCTGACTCTTTAATCACATTTCCACCGCGAGTGCGCTGGCTCCACGCAGAAAAAAAAAACGCGCACACACACACAC
>JAPQRN010022412.1:0-17690 GCA_037367275.1 Coranthus polyacanthus | reverse complement strand
ATTCACGTTGCAGCCGCAGCGTGAGTCCTCGGTCAAGGAGGTCACATGTGGGTCTGTCTGGGGTCTGTCTGGGGTCTCCCATCATTCAGTAAATCCCACACATTCCCCATTTAACTGACCATCACAGTCTTTTATTTTCAGTGTTCCTTTGTTTTCAGAAAGTGTTTTTTCAACTCAACTAATTCTGGGATTTCTTCACCATTATACGACTTAGATGCAGAACAGAAGGTGAAGAAACAACAGAAAAACATCTGAATACATGTGTTTATTTCATGGAAATAAGGTTTTATGAAGTGGTGGTCGATTACTCTTCTCAAAACTGGAATTTTCTGTTGACAGTATCAATGAGTGTGTTTCTTTTTTCTAAATATTGTAATAATATAGGCCTGAAATAAAGAAACAAATGCATAGTTTTTAGTCAAAAAAGCAACAATAAAAACCTTCACAGACATCCACAAACGTAGAGAAAACCCGGCTAATTAAAAATCAATACAATTCAATTATAATAATAGTTAGTTTTCACATTTGAGTTAATAATGAGTCTATGTAATTAATGAAACGCTGCAGCGTCTCAGATGGAATATGTGGACGTTTACTTCATCTGGACACTGGCTGGAACTCATCTTTATTTTATAAGACTATGATTCAGATCGTTTCTCTACCTCAGAACATCGTCGTGTGATCTTTTGTCCAGATGGTCCAGACCGAACTAGAAGACTTTGAAAAGACTAAAGCGTGAACCATCTCACATTTAAAGACAATGAGTCTCAGAGTTTTTAGTCACAGACCTGAAGACTTTGTGAAGACGGTGAATCTTTCAGAGTCACTAACAACCAGATGTTGGTGAGTTTAAACTTTGTCTCCACGTAACAGTAAGAATCTAGATCATCAGATTTGACGATTTAGTTTAGAAAATTCAAGAGTTTGTGTCGTATTCATCAGAGGTTTGGGCCCAAAGGAGAAAAGTCAAACATACTGTAGATGTAAGGAGGTATTTACAGTAAATCACCAACAGTCCTGCCTGTAGGGGGCGACAAAACTACTGTCAGGATTTAACCACAGAGGAAGCGGTTAAATTAGATTAACCAATAGCCAAAAAATATACATATTAGGTTTGACTTTATTATTATTTAAATACTAGGAATGCTGCAATAAAACAACCTGAAGATGATCACAGAGGTGATATAACATAATAACATACTATAATATAATAAAATACCTCATTTTTATTACCGCTAACTGTTATTTTTATTAGATTGCATCTGATGCTTCAAAGTCTTAGTTTGCAACTGTTTGAACTAATAAAATATTTAATGTTTAAATATTAAATATTTAACTGCACATAATATTTGAATTTAAATTGTTCAGATTTGAATCTTTGTGTTTTTATGTGATCAGTTGTATCTTCTTTTATTCTTAAACATCCTCGGTTTCACTACAGATACAGTTATTTATTATCACTCATATGTGTTTATCATATGTGACATAGTTACAAACAAAATGTGTTGTTGTTCAGACCAAATAACTCATTAAAAGTATTACTTCAACGGACGTTTTATGAAGGTATGTCTTTAAATCATGTCAACTTGTAAACAAACAAACAAACAAACAAACAAACAAAAAACTGTGTTCGTGAAAATAATGATTTGTGTTGTGTTGTGTTGTTGCGCGTTGCTGGTTGGTTTTTGAACCAGAAGGTGACGCTGTTGTCCATGAGTAACTATGGATCTCCTTCAAAAAGTCAAACACACCCTCATTCACCATCAGTGACATAAAACACGCATGGACTCTGTGAAACACCTGAAACCTCTCTGAGTCACGTGATCTCTGCTGGATGCGAGACGTTTATCTTTTTTGGGATCGATATATTCCTCTCCATGTCATGTGATGTACATGAGTCGGCGGATCCGGATCAGCAGCTCCTGCAGCCGCTCCTGCCTCATTGGCACATGTCCCGGCGGGGTGGAGCGTCGCGGGGCTGCCTCTTGTTTTGCGGTCTTGTTTTCTCAGCCTCACAACAGAGCAGCTGCGGAGCCCGTGAGGGGAGGACTGCGCTACGCGAGGCGGTGAATTGTCGGTGGATTTTACGCGTAATTTTCCCGATTCTAACATAGGATTAAAGAGCGATCGCATACCTGAACCACGCATCAGTTTGTGCGCAAATTCAGCGTTTGACTCTGGAGGAGTGAAATCACTGCAGGGGGGTGTTTGAAGGCTGAGCTTGTTACCATCGTTGTCCTCCCCAGCGGTGACACCGTCCTTAAGCTGCCCCTGGAGGTGTTTAACTGTGGAGCCACTGCGTCGCCAAATGGATGTGAGAGCGTGAAGGGAATACTAATGAACCGCGCGCTGCGTCCTGCCGAGACGCACCGCGTCCCTCGCCGCTGCTGAGGGCCACAGCAGAGCCCGTCCGTCAACCAGAGCGCACCGGGGCTGGCAACACCTCAGCCTCGACCTGAGGGACTTTAAAGCCTTCATTCCAGGATTTTATGACTTTGATCTGAGCGCGGAGCCGTTTTATTTCCAGTCGGAGGTGGCTGAAAACCTCCAGAAAACCATCAAAAAAAAAAAAAAATGGGTAACAGCTTCTCCAACATCTCGGCCTTCCAGTCTCTCCACATCGTCATGCTGGGTTTAGACTCTGCGGGGAAAACCACAGTCCTTTACAGACTCAAATTTAATGAATTTGTCAACACGGTGCCGACAATCGGCTTTAACACCGAGAAGATCAAGCTGAGTAACAGCTCCGCGAAGGGCATCAGCTGTCATTTCTGGGACGTGGGAGGCCAGGAGAAACTGAGGCCCCTGTGGAAGTCTTACAGCCGGTGCACTGACGGGATCATTTACGTGGTGGACTCCGTGGACGTCGACAGGCTGGAGGAGGCCAAAACGGAACTGCACAAAGTCACCAAGTTTGCGGAGAACCAGGGCACGCCGCTGCTGGTCATCGCCAACAAGCAGGACCTGCCCAAATCTCTCCCTGTGGCGGACATCGAGAAGCAGCTGGCTCTGCACGAACTCACCCCCTCCACCACTTACCACATCCAGCCTGCGTGTGCCATCATCGGCGAGGGGCTTCATGAAGGCATGGACAAACTGTACGAGATGATAGTGAAGAGGAGGAAATCCTTAAAGCAGAAGAAGAAGCGGTAACAGCTGCTGGACAGTGTGGAACTCAAAGACTGTGACAAGATGTTTTCTGCCAGTGTTACCCTAAAGAGGTTTACTTTGCAGTGATTTAAAAAAAAAAGAAAAAAAGAAAATATCCTCTGTGTGGATTACTGTGAAGCCCTGCTGAAAGATGCTTCTGCACACAGGAGGCTGCAGGATATGAAATATGAACAACATAAAGTGAACCAAAAAGTCAAATTCAGAAGGAAAACTTGAAATGACTCCATGGCAGTGAGGAGGAGAAACGGGCTGGCCTGTTTATCTGCTGCTTTATGTCAACTTTGAACACAGTCTGACTGAAGAAGAAGCTCCTGTTGCTGTAGCTTTGAGACTTTTATGGGAGTTTTTTCTTTTTTCTTTCCATCCACAGGGCGACTTTTGTTTGATTTTGCACGTGGCTCGGGTCATTTCACTTGTGCCCGCTGCTCTTGTGTTTTTTTTGTTTTTTTTTCTCCTCGTTTGTTTTTAGGAAAAGAGACGTCTGTAGTATCAGTCTTCGATCATGGATGTCACGCAGGCTGTTTAGTTTTGAAGTAGCTTTCCCTCCGTGTGGCGGGTGGACGACGCTACTGTCCACTACTTTGCACTTTTCATTTCCTAACAAACAGTAGAGAACAACACTGTATTAATACAGGAGCAGATCCAGGTGGTTTATGTACCAAGAAGCCAAAACTGAAGTATTTTTTGAGTATTAAAACATTCAAATACCATGGTTCGGGTGACTGTTCTTCATTTATGTGTTGTTAAAGTAGTGGTGGAAGAAGTACTCAGAGCCATCATCAGCATCAGTGTTTTTGCAGCTTGTTGCTGTCGTCTCTACTGGAGGCGGAGCCCGTTTGAACTACTTTACACCCAGTTTTAGAGATAAATTTGACGGCTCATCACATGATTAATGGCAGTTTTTGGACTTTTTGTCTCATCTTTGATTTTTTTGGATGATTTCAACATTAAGTTTAGATCAAAAAGTCACTATTTGGCAGAGCTGTTGACAACTCATAGACATGAGTCGAGTCCACACTGCCTTTTGTACGAGCTCAGAAGGATTTTTAAATGTCTTATGTAATTGCCCTTTATGTCCAATGTTTATCTGAAAAGTAACTAAAGCTTTCACACATTTAGTGGAAACGCTGTAATGCTTCCCTGTGAAATGTTGTGGAAATAAAGTTTAAAGTAGTATAAAATGGAAATACTAACGTGCACTTGAGCGGTTTTAGAGTAGGTTTACTCACTTGATAATTGAGTTTACACTGCAAACGATAAAAAGAAAACGTGACAGCTTGACATGTAAAAGACTGACATTTTTCTGTGGAGAAATGAAAGAGAAACAGGTCAAAGAGTCACAAAGGTCAGAGGTTAATTGAGTCATGAAGAGAAAAAAAAGGCAGAAAGGCCTCTGTACAGATTGCATGTTTTTTAACCTGATGCCTGCACATTTTTAGCAAAGCAGGAGCTCCGTTGTTAAATTTATAGACCTGCATTGCAGTGCTGCTGTGCTGTGTTTTGTGCTTTACAGTGAGCAGAGCCAGGACTCATTAGCATGTTCCTAAAGGCTGTTACTTCCACTGAAGGTAAAGGACTCCGATTGTGGCTTTTGTTGAGTTTTGGATGAATAGGTCCGTTTTCTCTCCAAACAAGCTGTGAAAAGACAAAAATGTGCAGCCGTGTGAGGGGTGAGTGCACTTTGTGGTGTGAAGCTGCAGAGTAAGGGCTTTGGTTTGTGGTCGTACTCGTCCAAAATCCTGCTCCAGCTGGAGGCCAGGGGTTTGTTCACGCCATGTCCTAATCCTCTACAGGGCTGAAAGATCAGATGACCAACGTCTGAGGTCCAGTCTCCAGCCATCAAAAGTTTTCTCACCTCTTATAAAACGAAGGCGAACGTCCTCTTGTTTAGGTTTGGTCTGTGTGTGATGACAGTTTATTGACAATAGTTAAAAGAAACCTGAAGCTAATCAGATCATTGATGAAGTAAACACTGTACGTACATCTGTGTTTCATTAGTTCAACAGAGGTTTATGACGAAGCAAAAATGATTTACACTCTAACGTAACTCTGAACTGGTGAGTCTTCATTTCATATTCAACACTGAAAACATGAACAAAACATGAACGAAATGAACAAACATCAACAAAATAATCAATAAATCTAAGAAAAATCAACAAAAGACATAAAAAAAGAACAAAATAATCCACGTGAAGAAAATAATCACTAAATCAACAATATTTTATTATACAGAAAAGGCCTCTAACATATTTAATTTTTGTTCATTTTTTGGATTATTTTTGTTGATTTCATTCTTTGTTCATTTTGTTGTTGTTGTGCTTATTTTGTTCAGTTTGATTATTTTCATTATAACCCTATAAACATACTGTTATAGTCAAAGTATGAACGCTGCATTGAACAGAAGTCTGACAAGTGTTTTTCTTTCTCAAAAACTCATGTATGTGTAGGTTTATGCCTAAAAGATGGTGAATCACGGCTGAGTCACGACATGGAAACTGTTTAAAAATATATCATCTAAACGCAGATAAGAGACGACGGAGCGTGTGTTTCATACTGTTCTGAATGAGGGTTAAAAACAGGATTAAGACACAGGAGACTTACAGAAACAGTCCTCACGTACAGGAATGTCCGATGCTCTTCAGTGATTAAAAAACACAGTGTGGTTTCCCACAATAAGGAAACAGCCCAGTCATCTGAGGACGGCCGTTACCATAGCAACAGCACAGCAGAACCAGCCCGGGCGGTGGTTTGAGGAAACGCAGATCTCCCTCCTGGTCGTCTGAAGACTTTAACAACCTGCTCAATTCATCCAAACTACACTCTTCTCTATTGTCTGTCCGTTGGTTTTTATTCTGAATCGTTTCGTTCTTACTCATCAAGTGTTGGCGTTGGCTTTCAAAGGCGTCTCACGCAGCTCCACGCACGTTAAACTCATCAAACACTTCAGACGTCTTTCTTTCCATAAATAAATACAAAGTTCCAACCCTGCTTTCTAAACTCCCCGTATCAGAACGGGCCATTAAAAGCACATAATGTGTGTTTTTATCGTAACCTGTGTCTTGGTTTCACTCAAGTTCAAACTAAAAGCTTCTTGAAATATGAATGGAATGTAGTTGATTGATTTCACTCATTATCATTCAGTCAGTGTCACTGTGTCAGTTTGGGTTTGGTCTGGACCTGAAGGGCTCAGATAGAGTTCAAGTCATGACACACTGAGGTCATTACATGTCAGATGAACTGTGTTTAAAGTGTATATTTAATGGGCTTCAGCTTCAGCCTCTTTCTGTTTCTCTTGCATGTTGTTGAAAGCAGCACCTCTCTCCTCTTTTGACCCATTTGTCAGATGAAGCCGCTGCCGGAAAAAAACTCTCTGAAGGCCACGCGTTGTAGGGCAGTTATCTCCATGAGTGGCCTATAAAACCAGCAGCCTCCAAATATACTCTGCCTCCAGAGAAACCTGTCCCTGTTTATGCTGAAGGAACAGTTTTACAGTCGACAGAAACCAGGCCCTGCTTCTGACAACGCGATCCGTGTCGAGTCGGAGAAGAACGATCTCTGAATCGAGTCTGGAGGAAAGTGTGGCACAGTTTACAGATGGCGTTAACAGGAAACATACCATCATGTTCTGTGTGATACTGATGAGCTTAGTGTAACTAATGTCTCAAATCTCATATGAACGTATGATAAACTTAATTAGATTGTGAACAGTCCAAACGTAAACGTCTGGATTTTTTAGTAAAGGGGATATTAACTCTGGTCCGCACTCATTACTATAATGTAGCTTAAATGTGGACATCACCTGCTACGAAACGCAACAAAGAAGAAGAGGAAGTCCATTCTGAGCCGCTGTAGAAACATGGTGGACTCCTCCGTCTGTAGATAGAAACCACTCATTCTAAAGTAACAAAAACACACTGGTCACATGTTTTGACTGAGTAGACATAACTAGGAATATTACATTCCATTTCTGCAATTAGATCTTAAATCTCTCCTACATTTTACACATGAAGTCCAGTTCAGACGAGTCTGTTCATCACATTCTGCCGCTTGTTTGAGTGTTTGGTGTCTGTTTTCAACACGCTGGGTTTCCCTACAGCATCGCTTTTCAAGGTGCAGAGTACTATATAGAAGTCAGTGTAAGTTGTTAAGTAGCAAAAGCAGGAGACCAGGGTTTATGTCCCGTTTCATGCTGTTTATTTGTCCATTTTCTGTCTTTGTCTTTCAGATTTTAGCCCTAGCACTTTTTCCCTAACTCTAAACCTAACCAAACCGTAGTTATGGCTTTGTCTAGGCATCTTTCAGACGACCCGTGCACCAAAAAATGACGCTCTACGTGGTGAAATGTGACGGGATGACAAAGTGTCAGTATGTGGCAAGTTGGGAGTGAAAATGTGTATTTAAGACCAAACATACATGACGAGCTGCGATTTGCAAATACTTGCAAACCGCCGGTCTGCGACATTTGAAAAGCTGCAAATTCAGACCAATGCAACGAGACAAGGCGCTGGATCGTTTCCATAGAAACAACTCTTTGTACATCCGTTTTAACTGCATGCTTTGTAGCAGGGTATACTGTAGTTTGTAGCATTTTAAAATATAGAGGACAGTGATAGGGAGGTATTTACTACAGCTGCATTTCTGGTATTGATGAAAACATAAAATCAAGAGTGTGGAGCATCTCTCCTGTCTCGTCTGTTGTTTAGAGGAGTTGGTATCTCTAATAAGGAGACAAGAGTTTATGGAGGAAACAGCTGATGATAACATAGCACTTCATGGTAACGGATGAGTTACAACCCACGGACACAAAGAAAAGCAGCCTCTGGAGATTTAACAAACCATGACTAGTTCACATCACTAAACAGTCTAAACGGTTCAAACAGTTACTGGCTTGAAAACTGGTCTGAAATTAGACCTTTAATGGTTCATGGTGAACAAGAATAAAATGTCGTTGCGTAATATGGGACGTACAAAACAATGGTCATGCATTCTTTCATTCTATGTTTTTCAGCTTGTATAAATCAAGGTTCTCCTGAATAACACATGAAAGACTCAAACTCAAAATAAATCTACTTTTGCATTCATTAAACTGACTCAACTGAAATCAGAAATTGGAGAAACTAAATCAAAATCTCTGAAATCAACTAAAACTATAATAACATCACATCACCAGCTTTTTACCAAACAGATTCAAAGTCTAACACCGACCATCTCTTGTAACCGTGGAGACGGGTCTGCAGCCTCCGGAGATTCTGTTTTTCTTAACATGCATAGTTTTAACAAACATGCTGAGGCTGCATAGGACGTTCATCACAGAGAGCTGCTGTCCCTTGTGGATCGGATCCTGCGGCTGCATTGTTTGTCCAGAGGGTCGATAAACTGGGCATTGTTCGGCCGTCCCTGGCTTATATAGGTCATGCTCTCGCTGCTGTTGTGCCTGGATGTGAGTGGGTGTCACTGTATGCAAACAGCAGCCGATCCCCTTCATCTACAGGGGTAAAGCTCCCGTCAGCCGGGATAACCTCCGCTTCTCACAGAAATGAAAATACTGAGCCTGATCCACCTTTATGTCAGACATTCATCTACCAAACCAGCCTGTCCTTCTGTAGGCGTAAAGACTATTTAATAGAGGGTCCACAAAAAGGGAATGATGGTCCTTTTGTGAATTATTCCTCCATTAATACGATTTTGGGGTGAATGAAGGATGAAGGATTGAATTTTTGTTTTCCTGACGCTCGGCTCGAGTCGAGTTTAACCCTAACCCACAGTGGCAAGAGTCATGATTTCATATAAGTTATATTTTCACTGTTAGGAAGCAGTTTGCCAGGACGTATGAAGCTGTTTTCATCCCGTCTGAGGTGACGTTCAATTCAAATGTGGAAGCTTGGTATTTTTTCCACTAAAGCTCATGATGAAGCCGATGTTTCTGAGTTGAAGTGACGCAGCGACAGGCAGGAGGATTTTCCCCACATTGTGCTGCGTTGTGTGTTTTTTCCTTCTGTGCTGTGATGTGTTCAGGAGCAGACTGATGAATGCGTCGTTCCGCCGCTGCAGTTTAGTCTGAGCAGCACAAACATGACTGTATATGGAGACGAGGCCTTCGGGGACACGCAGACTCCTCCAGCCCCAGCGCTACCAGGCCACACCATTCATCATGGCACCAGGACTCGTCTTCAGCGGTACCACACACACTCACAGGAAACGACGACTGGTTCCTTTAGCTTCCTGCTCAGTAAAGTTTAGATGAATTATGCATTTTATGGGATGACAAAGGAGGCCTGTCACTCGCTGCATAATCAAACAGCAGCTCTGTGAGGCTGAGAGCAGACATTCATCATCAGCAGGAGGAAAAAACACACATGGTCACGCTTTTGTCCCGATTCTTGTTTAAAATGTTTTATTGAAAGAAAATATTCTCACACACGATTACTGCCAACACTGGTTTTTAATATCAAACAAAAAAACTGTTGTTGAGCAGTGAACCTGCTGCTTCCACAAGCAATACGTCTGCATACTCACGCACTGACCAGCATTTGTGTTTGTGTGTCAAAATTAACGGATTTTTCTGGACTTTAGTTATCGTCAACAAATCTTATGCACAGACTTACACCAGCAGTGAGTTCATCCTATAACAGTACAGTCTGTGTATGTGTAACCTGATTTATTTTACTGGTCTGAGCAGTGGAGAAACACTGTCAGTTAAAAAACACCAAGCTTCATCGTTTCTCCTTTATGAAACAAAAGGGACACAGTCTGATAATGACTCTAGCTTCGCTACATCTTTAAACTTATATTCTACATAACAAATGAAAAATGGCGTCCGTAGGGCATGAGGGCTCACTGAACGGTTTGATGATGAAAATGATGGGAATCATTGACTGTGGCTTCACTGTCACCAGATCTAACCCTAGCCCAGTTCACAGACTGTAGAATCAATGCCAGGGAGAAATGAAGCTGTTCTGGAGGCTCAGGGAATAACACCTGAAGACCTTCCTTCATACTGTTTTCATTTTGTGTGGTTTTGACGGTTGCGGTGGAATTGGCTGCGATGGCATCTCTGCTGAGACACTTTTTTCCTTTCATTTGTCACTCGCCTGCACATTTTCACTGGATAAACAGATGGGACTTCTCCCACTTTACCGCTTCGTGTTGTTGAGCAGCGTCAGTGGTTGTTTGTTAATGCAGAACCACCCCGACTCTGAAGTCATTATTAATAACGTTCACGGCTCCTCCTGACACTGAGGAGTACAAGATGAATGAGAGATAATAAATGTGTTTGACTCTGAATAATTTACCTGTGCTTTGAGGTGGTGACTTTGATGTTGTGTGGAGGATCCGAGGGGTTACCAGGAGGTCAGGCTGTGCAGATGAAGCTTCAGTTAAAGTGGAGCAGCAGGGAGGATCTCCCAGATTCCCAGCCCAACACACTGACACACAGGCTTCCCTTCTACCAGGAGGAACAAACGTCTTTCACATGGAAATGCAGCAGACTTTGTTGCCCCAGTTTTTGTTTTCCTCTCTGAGCCTCCTCCCACTCACTGTCTCAGTGTCTCTTTCTCTTCTTATTCCTGTCATCCTACGGCTTTCCAGAGACACTGTCTATTATCTCTGACTGTTTGTTCGGTTTTCCTGAAGCCTGCTGCTGTCACTGCTGCTCTGGTTTACAAAAAGGCTGCAGACTGACTGTAGTTGTCACTGTTTTTCTCTTGTTTCTCAGGTGAAAGGATCTGCTGTTTGAGTGGGAAACCTGCATCGTCTGTAGTGGCATCATTTACATGACGACAAACATCCAGCTCCAACACAAATCTTTTCTAGTGTATAGAATTCAACATGAAAACAAAAGGAGCAGCAGTAATACTCCTTAGATTCAATGGAGAAAAGACGACTGGGAAAATGTTTGTGGTTGTAACTTCTTCCAATTAAATTCATGAACAAACTTTTGAATTTCTGTCTCCTCTTGTTTGGTCTCTGCTGTATTGTACTGTGGCGTTTGCTTCATGCTTAGTGTAGTCGTCAGACTATAAACCTCATCTCTGGTTGTGAAGTTATGGAAGTTTATAGAGCTGAAAATGCTAATCACAACCTTTTGATACCAAGTCAAAAATTCAACTGAAGCTGCAGTTTGGTCGTCTGTGAAAGTTAAATGTAAGAGAGGGGGATGGGTTGGGGAAATCTGATCAGAAAACTTGAACTAATGCTATTGTTAAGTTATTGTTAAGACAGTAACCAGGTCACTCAAAGTGCAGGAAAACACACTTAGAGCCACCGGGGTGTTTATGGTCCTCTTTGGGTCTAATGTCTTTATGGCCTATTTTTGACACACCTGGTCCTGTGTCTCAGTTATTGAAGGACTTTGATGTGTTACCTCTGCAGGTGTGGGTTGTGGGTCTGCTACTGGCCTTTGTCTCCTCAACAAACAGACTATCCACTCGGAAATCTCAAACTGACACCAGTTTGTAGCAGTTAAGTGTCTCCACAAGGGTCTTTTGCATTTTGTCCTGTTTAGATGTCTCTAAAGTAGCTTTTTCTTGACAGTAACAGAAAGGTCACAGCTGGAATCAACTGTGTAACATCAAACCGTAGCTGTGAGCAGTTTGCTTCCTATCCTTCCTTTCCACCGTTTCCACATGTTACTTAAAATAGGCTTTGAAAAGTGACGCGTTCCCATGTGAGAAGCTCTTCTGCATTCGTTATAGTGACGCGACACCTGACAGCAATGTTTCAACTTCTATATCTGCCTGAATGGAAAATCACTTAACAGAGATGTACACATGTAAGATGTACAGAAGACTGCAATCACTGACATCTGATCTCATCATCTCAGATGGGCTCCAAATACTGAAAAGAGAAAGTCACATTTCACTCACACTTAGTCAGGAACTCTTCTTCCTCTTTGTCCAATAAATGTTTCAGCAGAACTTCGTCTTCAAAGGTCAGGAGAGAAACGAAGATGCATCTATAGATTTGAAGCAGGTTGGTTTATTATTTGTTCTTGTGTTCAAGTGAAACCAGTCCGTTTACTGTATCTTGATGACGTAATCATCAAACACTGGGTTCAGTCAGCAGTTACTGCACATTGTTCTACCAGATTCTCAGACTTCCACACATCGTCGTCTCCATCGTCTCTTTCCAACCTGCAGAATATCACACGTCCACAACCGTTCACACTTCAGCTCAAGGGAAAACCTGTTTTTTGGTTCGAGCTGAGAACCAACATTCTGAATCAGTTTATTTTTAGTCTAAACGAATGGTTCAAAAGTCGGTTGGCAAACTGGAACGTCACCGGTTCCATGTTGGTGGAAAAGAAACTGAAGCAAAGGGAAATGCTCCAAGTTTACAAAGTCATCTGTTTATCCAGACCACAGCAACTCAAAGAACCTTTGACCCCTGCCTCATTAAGTCGCAAATTCTTTTTCCACTAAAAACCTGTAAGATTCCTCACAAAGGAACACGTTTTCTGCTGGAGTAAACTGGTGGATGGTAGCAAAAAGAGCCTTCATTTTCTCACAAATCGGAACAAAGTACTGAAGATAGTCAACTTAAATCTGTGCAACATTTAGACGTGTCTCAGAGAAAGTCAAACATTAACACGTTGAGCCATTTTACATTTACTTTTCTAAGGTTTGACTGGAAAATCAATGAAACATATTGACGACAACTTAAAACCAGCTTCGTAAACGAGATCAAATGTTTGTTTTCTAGCATCAAGGCTGTAATGTTTTCAGTGTGACGGGGGAGAAAAATCACAGCAGGAGTTGGCTATTGTACCGGGAGAAGTTCCCTGGAAAAGTGCAGCCTGTTGGCTTCGGGGGGATGGGCGAGATCAAAGGTCAAAACTCGCCGGGAGCTCGGTCTGGCAGAGCAAACACAAGCTGACTTTTACTGCAGCCAAAAGCCACTTGTGTTCCTTCAGTGTGTGGAAGAGTGTTGAACATTAACCGTTAAATGTTGAAGCAGATTGTGAGTTTAACACGAGGCGGTGGAGAGTAAACAGCAGCCGAACACACACTGCCGTGTTCCTGCAGGGCGTTTGAACATTAACTACAAAGTGTTTGGACTAATTGATGATTTGGGTTAATAAGCCCCAGGACGGTTTTTCATGTGTGCTTCAAAAAGAGCCGCTCTCTCGTGAAATCCCTGAAATGTCAGCAGTTTGTAATTGACTTAATGAAACGCAGCAAGAGGAGCTGCTTTGGTTACAGTTTTCATCTAATCTCGGCCCCGTCTCATGTCCTTTTGCAACGAGCAGAGCTGGAATCTATTACGAGTCTGTTTTGAACTTCATTTCATTACGGGACACAGAGGCTTGTTGACAACAGAGAGGCGACGTCCCATCTGGTGATGAAACTAAACCAAAGACAGAAAATAAACTTCAACACCACGTTTAATTCCGTGTGGGGCAACAAAGCTAAATTAAACATGTGTTTTTCATAAAAACATGGGATGCTACTTTAATTAGAAGAGACTGACTCTGATCTTCTTTGTTGGTGGAAATAGACGACACTCGAGTGAAAACCAGAAAGAAATGGAAAGAGAAAACAAAAAATGACTGCACGAACAGATTCATTTGTGGAAGTGATCATTTCACTATTTTCACAGATGTTATAGGATGTAACGTGTTGTCGGTCTTACATTAGACACGGTTCCCAAACATAACATTAAGAATAAAAAGTGTATAGGACGCAGAAGAATAGTAGGTTACATTTTCATCTCAGAACAAGGACACAAAGAGTAAAAGACATAAGAGTCAAAAGAAACAGTACAAACACACACAAGTAGAGACGTGTACTTTTCCTTCCCCATAATCCTCTTTACTTGCTGTTTATCTTATTTTACTTTGTGCCTCCTCCCCCTTCGTTCTCTTTCATTTTACCTATTTTAAATATGAGGAACAGCTAATGTAATAATGTTATAATGTGATTACATAAAGGCATAAGTTATGGAGTTCAAGGAATATTTGAACCTGGATTTAAAAACGTCCACACTTTGTCTGTTTGTTCCACGTTGCAGCAGAACATCTAGATGCTTTCTTATCGTCCGTTTAAAATATAATTCTACTGTAAGTGTGAAGGTGTAATAATTATCTCCATTGTGATTGAATAGGTGCTCATCGTTACCACCTTCCTATGTGCTTTCATGCCTATTAATAACCGTGTCTAAGGCGTTAATGATTCCATTCAGGGATGTATTGATCAGCAGGAAGGACTTGGACCTGGACTATGAAGGACCCTTGAAGCATCCTTGACTTTGACAGATATTATTCATGTTTTTCTTGGTATTTTGGTTGAATGTTAAGGGAGTGATGTTCGAAGGCTGTATTTTTACTGAATGGAGGTTTCTTCTGTCACAACCTGGACTTTAACTGGTGTCAACTCAGCTCTGTGTTGTGAAGAACTTTACAAATATATAAAGCAGAAAAATGTCCTCAAACACTGTTTTCACTCAAAAACTGATCCTCATGAAGTTACTGTTTGAATCATTTTGGTGACTGTGGTTCATTCATGCTTTACGTGACTTCAAAGGGTAAAGAACTAAGTTAACCTTAACTTTCAGAACTTTTCAGTTACACGGTCACATCTGTGTCACATCAGTATTTCTCAATGTTGCTTTAAAAAAGCAGAACATGCTTTTCCATTGCCCATCCCAGTGGCTCGTGACAACGTACTTCCCTAAGAGAGTTGCAGTAAGTTTTCCGTTCAATCTGACGTGGAGATTTGAATGCTACAGATAGAAAGACAGATTACTGTGACAAAATCATCACTTTGAAACACAAAAAAATGAGCGAGTCGTTGTCTGATTTTCACAAAGCATCGATAGCTAAAACTTCAAGACTTACTTGTTATGTGTTTAATGTACGCATACTTCAAATGAAGTCCCAAAACAGAAAGAAATATGGTTCAATTCAAAAACCAAAAATTGACTTAAGTAAAGGAAAAGAACAAAAGTCAAGGCATTCATGTTTTTCTGTTTACTGTACATTCCTGAACTGGTTTGGTGTCTTCGACCTCTGACGTCTGACGTTCCACCAGCCTTGGGACAAACTTCACGACCGATGACGAAGCTCCAGATGAAACAGGAAACGGCCTCTGCGGGATTTAGACACAGACACAGACTCATGCGCTGGACCTGATGTGTGAAATTGCAGCCATGGTGTGAAAGTCCTCACTGACTCTGCTCACGTTTACTGACGCTGAGGTGAAACAGACGAGCTGCTCATACATTGAAGACGTTAAAGCAGACTTTTCACTTCAGTCTGTAAATGATAAACCTCAGTTTGTTTGTGCTTATTGTTTCTAATGCACTGATCTTCTTAGAGCTTTACTCGAAACCCACCGTGAACCACAGCGTCATGCATGTTCCTTCATCACCATCACCACACACTGTAGTTTATCTGGAGTCGGTCACACATACACTGTCCTGCTGTCACTGATGTTTCCATTTGATGATCTCCATTTGTATCGGGAAGTTTCCTCATTCACATTTGGAAAACTCTACTTGAAGTCAGACCAACTTCTCAAACCCTGACTTCGAGATTCAACGTGGCTGCTCCGTGCACCAACAGAACTCTAGTAATATACTGTAGTGTCGCAGTCAAGACCATCTATCAAGTCATGACCGAGACAAGACCAAGACTTTGGAAGGTTGAGACCAAGACCAGATGAGCCCGTTCTCACTTCCAAGTCGTCTGTCTCTGACACCAGATAGAAGTCAGTGTAAGTCCTCAGAGGTCGAAAATGAAAGATATGGACCAGGGGACGTCATTAAGCAGCCAAAACCTCAGGAGGTGGTTCTTGTGATTTTGGTGGACACCGAAGTTTGTGGTATGTTTCATGATGTGTTTGTCATTTTAGTCGTTGCTAACCCTTTTTTCTAACCCTAACCAAGTTGTTTTCATGTCTTAAACCTGACCAAACTGTAACCATAGCATTGTCTAGACATCTTTCAGACTCCCCTGTTGTCGGGAGGGAGGACCCAGACTTAATAGCAAAAGCAAAGTCTTTATTAACAAAAGCTCAAACTTACAAACTAACTGGGGAATCCAAAACAAAGTTCCAAAAAGCTTCAGAAAGTGATCACAAAGAACACCCTGATCGTCAGTTTAATTTCAACATAGTCATTATTCATCAACAGTTCTTGACTTGACCCAGGATTTTTTTCTTCCGAACATCCTGTAGTATGTAGGCTGGGAAGTATTTCAGTTTCAGACATTTGTTCACGTTTAAGCCTTTTCTGACACAAATGGCAGAAGCTCGTAGGTGTCAGGCCTGTGGAAAGACTCCCACGTGGCCGAGTCCTCCACCACACTTTCACACATGTGGTCTTTCCTCATATAGAGGTCTCCAAGTAAGATGTGGATCATGTGATCATGTGATGTGGATCATCACACCGTGTGCCACACGACCTACAGGTATTCTGACCAATCGCAGGCCTAGTACGCAAATGAGTCAAACGGATGAGAGTCCTTTGCCTTATTCACTCTAACCTGTCTGTGTAGTTTTATTTTGAACAAGCGCTTCACGTGGGAGAGGAAGTCAGACTTTCAGATTCTGTAACAGTCTGAACAGTCTGCAGACTCTCTGACAAGAGGACATGTGACTGGAGAACCGCCTCCAAAGGCTACGCTACAAATGCATCCTGGTCGACTCAAAATGAAACGTGACAAGCCTAATGCAAGTATCATCCTCCTACGACTCTACAGGTTTTTACATGAGTGTGAGACTAGCAGGTTAACATAGTATGACACTTTTAAATATACTAAAATCTAGAAATGTAGTGAAAACAAAAGATGTATAAAGTAGTTAGTCATTAGTACACAATGTAAATGTTCCTTTACTTTTTGTTCTCAGCGTAATGTCTGAGGACAGTGGGGTTGAGAGTACTGAGTTCTCAAGGCATTGTAAGTACACTTTAAACAAATTCAATCTATTCTAAGACGTATTTAATATGGTACAGTATGTTTATCAGTGTTGTTGTTCTCCACAGCCCAAACGCTCAGAGTCTGACTTCAGAGTGACCTCCGATGAGGAAGCTCCTCCTCCTGCTCCGAGGAGAGAGGATTCAGATGAAAAATTACTTGTTCCCTATAATAAAATCCTGTCATTTCAGGAGTTGGTTTCCAGTTCTCCAGTATTTTGGTGATGAAGGAGATGGAAGAGGGTGAAGAACAGTTGGAAGTGGAACGGAAGAGAGAACACATTTATATTTAGTTTAATTTTATTATGTTATATTTATTATTTAAATAAAGTTCACATTTGTTTTGAATGGGATGTGTTTCCTGTGTATTCCTGACTTATTTCTGGGTGATTGTATGTTTAACGGAGGTGCTTACGATGTACCCTTTCACTTCCAATTTTGTCCTGCAGCTCCTCCACCCTGACCCTAGAGCATCAAAGACCTCCCTCAACCAGCACCGTCTGTGGAATAAGACATGTCAAAATCAGAGCATGATCACTGATCAGTTGTCTGTTTGGGGAAAAACACAGTAATCCTGCACAGGTTTTCACAGGTTTTAGAACTTTTTT
>JAPQRN010022411.1:0-21530 GCA_037367275.1 Coranthus polyacanthus | reverse complement strand
TGAGCTGATCATTTGAATCAGGTGTGTTGGAAGAGGGAAACATCTAAAACATGCTGGATTGTGGCCCTTGAGGACCGCAGTTTGACACCCCTGATCTACATACTATATGAGTGCAGTACCTTTAGACAGCTGTAGGGGTGCTAGACTTGCACAAAGAGCTTGATTGTAGATGGTAGGGGACTCACAGTAACCTTGGCACAGACATGTGAAGGTGTATGGCTTCCCATCATACATGAATGCAAACCAATATTGGCTGTCTGGATGGAGTGGTACACTGAAAAAGGCATTGGACAGGTCAATGACAGAAAACCATTGTGCATTTGGAGGGATCTATGCAAGAATGGTATATGGATTTGGACCCGCTGGTGTTCTCACGTGAACTGCCATGGTCGTTCGAACCGGTGAATCTTATGCCGTCAATCGCTTCCGGTCTTAATGGATATTGCGGTTGATTCCGACGGTAGTGAGATTTAGGTGTGATTGAAACAGGTTCTGCTGATCAAATGAGGCCTACATCGTATTTGTGAGCAGCCCAAAGTGTTTGTGGAACATCAGCCAGAATAACAGGAAGTTCAGATATATCAGAATAGCATGTGAGAGAGGAGGTTGTGGTTTCCTGTGTGCTGTCTGATTCATGTAAGAGGTAGAGAGAACGGAGTGCACCTGTGGTTTGAGTCATAGGCATCTTATGCACGTCATGTGATGGTGAATACTTAATATCAGACAGGTGTGTGGGGATCCAATCCATAATTTGTTCACACTGTTTGACAAAAGGTCCTAAGTCTCTCCATCTGTCACAAGGATTCTTTGACAGTGACACGTGTGGGAGAGCATTAGAGATTTGGTAAAATTTGGTTCGATTTGGTGTGAGAGAGACAGAGGTAGCGCTGCGCATGGAGCTCCAATACAAGGTTGACAGATTATCATTTAAATTTTGAAAGAATGATTCTTCAAACAGAATGAATGTCAGATGAATGTGACACGTGAGCTGTACAGTGGAGACCAGATGATGGCATGAAATGAACCACTGGTGGAACGTGAGTTTGTGATAAATTAGTCAATCCCTTCGAGAGCGTGTCAGGAATCCACCACTGATACACATACAATAGGTTGGGCTCTGTTTGATCAGAAAACATCTGAGGAGCAGATCTTGTAATAATGATGCCTGTAGATGTGGAGATTAGATTTAGGCCTAAATTCAAAATCAGATCTCTTCCCAGTAAATTTATGGGACAGACTGGGGAGAGTAGGAAACTGTGCTTCAGTGTCATAGGAGGAAGACAATTTTCACTTTCTTCATCGACACATCTGACAGGAGTTGTGAATCGTTCTTTCACAGTGACACCAGCTGCGCTTACCGAGTGTATAAATCGACCACTAAGTTTACAGTCTGGTAGGTCAGATTGTTTGATCACAGAATGCGTTGCACCCAAGTCTACTAAAAATGCAATGTTTTTCCTGTTTACTGATAAGATTATAAATAGATAGATATATATATAGATAAAATTTCATAAATGCATCAGTATCATATGCTACATATGTGCTTGTGGGTGTCGCAGGTTGGTTTTCTAAATATGTACGTAATAGCACTGAGAGTGTGTGTGTGTGTGTGTGTGTGTGTGTGTGTGTGTGTGTGTGCTGTCACTTCTCTGATCTGACGCTGCAGGTTGAGGTGCCGTCTCCATCAACTGGGTCCGCTCCCCCTCCCCTCGCTGCTCTCAGTCTGACTGTGGCTGTCGTCCATGCCCTCTGAAGGATCCCTGCCCTCTGTGTGGGTTGGTGTTTTTGGGACAGTCTTTCACCCAATGAGTTGGGTCTCCACAAATAAAGTGTAGGATCTGTTTCCTCTTCCTCGCCCTCTGTAGGGCCCCCGCCCCCTGGTAGGTGGCCCGAACTGTCCAGGCTGGTGCTGTAGTTGGGGCGTGACTTGTGGGGGTACAACCTGGGCCATAGTGAGATGAGCTTTGTGCTTTCCCTCTTTGTGATGTTTATCCTCTTTTTCCTTTCTTTCTTTTAGGCAATTATATGCGTGCGTGGCATGTTTGCGCACTTCTGTCAGTCTGGCTTCATCTGGACAGATGCAGTTTTTAGCCACCAACTTGGCTATAGGTGGCAAGAGTCTATTACGAAATGCAGAGCAGAGCTCCTGGTTGAGCAGTTTCAGTCAGACCGCTGTTCTCTGTGAAGACCTTGTGAAGGCGGTGGAAGTATTCTGTGGTGTCTTCATCTGATTTCTGTTTACATGATGTGATTTTCATCATGTCAACCTTTCGTGGGAAATGCTGTCACCACACACAGCATTGAGTGCATCAACATAGGGTTGATTTTGATTGTAATGGACGTGATTGGCTTTGGAGGAGGGTCTTGATGGTGGAGTAGTCAGTTGGACACAGGTGTAGCATGAGCAGTTGGTGCAGTTCTGGGAACGTAGGCAAGAACTGCTTGCAGAAATCAAAGGGTGGTGACACAAATGTCACCATCATTCCTGATGAGAGGCAAATGTTTGAGGTTGTTTTTCATCTCTTGGTATGACCACGGGTGGTGGAAGAGTCGTGGATTTCCGTCTGAGCCCATGACTTGGACCATTAGCATTTGTGAAGTGGGTGTGGTCGCAGCTGTGAAAACTCAGCCATCCGGTCGGTCATTGTGGGATCAGGTGTGGCTGGACACTGGGGATCTAAGGGCTTCCCAGAAGTTCTGTCCAGCTCGAGTGACGGAGTCCAAAGAATAAACCCTTAACCTAGGTATATAAAATTCCCTTCAAGGTTCTACTGGAAGAATGATGAAATGTTCTTAAAGGTTAAATTTAAACGTATATAACTAGTTAATAATAATTTTACATCACCAGATCAGCAGAATTTGAGTTCGGTGAATGATGTGAAACCGATCAGTCGGAACGTTGGTCGTTCTCTTCTCTTAATCAGTTTCACTGCAGAGGTAGAAGGAGAATCTCGTTTGTGGATTCCAGAGGCCAACCACCGCTGACGGGCTCTCAGTCATCCTGTTCATGATGCCAAGTTGTTGTGGAAAAATCTTAATGCTGATGTGGATATGAAATAAATATTGATCTCAAAGTGTCAAAGTCTACAAAGTTTTATTTGAAGCTTTAAAGGCACAGGTCATACAGAGTACAAAGTAGTCTGCAAGAGTGAGCAAAGCAGAAGATATGTGAATGCGTCTTGTATGGGGAGTGGGTGTGTAAAAGTTAATGTGCTGTTGCTGTGCAGGTTAAAATGTGGGCAGCAGTTGGTATCTGTTTATACCAGGAGGTGAATGTTTTGAGACTGAGTTATCAGTATGTGATACGGACCAGAGAAATATAGGGCATGCTGGCCTGAAGACACAGGTGCAACGTAAGGTGCAAACTTTATGTCAACAAAGTACAAACTTTATGTACTTTATGTGAGATATATTCGTAAATTGCCATAACATCCATATTTAAATTTTCTCAGGTTAAAAGATCTCAGGTCAAATAGAAGTCTTTGATGTCTGCTGTGCTGGGCTTTGACTGATGGGTGTGCATGACAGCTTGCTTGCCTGCTGAGTCGGATCTGTTTATTTAATAAAACCCTTTTTTTCCTGACAGACAGCTCGACTGTAGTTCTGGTTAATAGGTTACACAAGACCGTAAAATGACTTTGTTATGCAGTGCTTGATGAAAATGTTTTACTGAGTCAGTAAGCTAGTTTTTAGCACATAGACTGTATATATCAGTGGACAGAGGAACCGTGACGTTACCCATTGGTTTCTGAACTACCGTTTTGAAGCCAGTAGTTTGCAATTTGGCCGTCACCATGTTTGCTTTTTGGAGCCAGATGTGACCATATTTGGACAAAAGGGGGCGAAACTATGGGAGCCCAAGGGGTCAAAGGTGAGCTAATGCTAAGCACTAGCTTACTGATTCGGTGAAATGGTAAACTTCATCAAACATTGCTTAACAAAATAGTTTTACAGTCTTGTTAGTGGAACCTATTAACCACAAGTACAGTGGAGCTGTCTGTCAGGAAAAAATGTGTTTTATTAAATGAACCGAAACCCCAAAGGTCCAACTCTGTAGGCAAATGAGCCGTATTCTGACCTGTCAATGAAAGCCCGACACAGCAGACATCAAAGCTTTGTATTAGCCCTGAGATCTGATTAACGGAGGAAAAATGTAAAGATGGACCACCAGATCAGGTCCAAATCAAACAGCTGAGACTGGGGTGAGTCGTGGAAAAAAATTACTGACTTAGTATTTTTAGAGAAAAATTCAATGGCTTTTAGGAGCCACCCCCAGCGGCAGTCAGCAGTATTACAACTTTAAGTTGTCCACATTGGCTTCATTTTGGAGCCAAGTCCCTTGCCACTTGGTTAAGTATTAGCTCATCCATGACCCTTGCAGAGAGCTCTGACCCCTTGCACTCCCGCAGCTCTGCCCTTTTTGGCTAAATATGGTCACTTCCTGCTCCATAAAGCCAACATGGTGACAGCCAAATCGGAAACTACTGACTTCAAAATTACAGTTCAGGAACCAGTAGGTACATCACAGTACCTTTGTCCACTAATTACAGTATATTATCTATGGAGTGAACTCAAGGCTACAGTGTCTCAGTACTCTAGTGGTACAAAATGGTATTACAGGAATGGGCCAGGCTTATAGTTCATCTTTGGTATAACATCAAAACTGTTATTTCTAAACACTCTAATCATAATTTCAGGTAGTTTGTTAACATTTTAAAGTAGAAAGATTTCAAGTAGCTCCTGTAAAGGACTTTTGTTGTTTCCATGGGTCAGTGTGTTCTGCTGTGGAGACAGGACAGGGTAAAACGTGCGCACACATGTGAGTTGTGTTCAGGGAGGGTCTGGGTCTGTATTGTTTTCAACAGATGGGAGTCATGTGTGTATTAGGGGGCCTACTGAGTGTGTTTTTCCTCTGTCTGTCAACAAGTGAACTCCCCCTTCAGCTCGCAGGTTCTAGGACATGGGTCGGCAACCCGTGGCTCTGGAGCCGCATGCTGCTCTTTCATCCCTCTGCTGCGGCTCCCTGTGGCTTTGGAAAATGAATAATAGTATTTAATTTAAATGTATTTTATTTTACTTTGTTAGTTTTTTAAAATGTAATTCTAAATTTGAAGATTATGGTGATCTTGTAATATTAAAATAAAACGTGTTTAATTTTTTGTCGCTCAAAATATGTGTCACAACCGTTGATGTCCGTCACCCACTGGCGCGCTGTTCGACCCCAGGTAGGCCAACCATGGATAAAGCCAAGAAAAGAAAAGTTTATGAAGAAAACAAAACGTTTAATGCTACGTGGGCAGATTCATTTGCTTTCACTGCTGACAAGACTGGTTTACCAGTATGCTTAATATGTGGTGAAAAAATAGCAAAATAGCACATGATCTGATCTCCTGCTGCACAACACAGTCCAGTGGCTGTTCAGAGGGGAGGTGCTCAAACGCTTTGCCGTGTGTCTGGAAGAGGTGAAAACTTTCCTGGACAGCAAAGGGCTCACCTTTCCTGAGCTGGAACAACCAGAGTGGCTGGAAAAGCTACACGTTATGGTAGATCTACATACAGAATATATATTTGCTAATTATACTTTTTTTCAGAGTTAAAAACGTTTTTGTGCATGCAGAAATAAAATGTAGTTTTCTCTGTAGCAGTTCATTGATTTCATAAATGCAACACACTATAGTTTTTTTTATACATAGCGTAAAGGTAAAAAAAAAAACAATATATGCAGTGTTATCTTCATTTTAAATATAGTGGCAGTGTTGTGAATGACCACCAGTGGGTGCTGTAGTACTTGATGGTCTTTAAATACTGTCATTGAGAGTATGGTGGTAAAGTCTGTCAAACTGTTCTGCCAGAATTACTTAGACTGTGTTTGGAATCATGTACTGGATACTACAAGTGACTTACTGCATACATATATAGTGGATGCATACATGCAATTTTCTACAGCAGTATACAGTGCAGTATTCTGTATATGAACATTAATGCAGTTTACTACATAGTCACATGAACACCAAGCTTATCACCATGGATACACAAAGTTTACATTGCCTTTTTACTTAGAAACCTCAGTGAAATCTTGGACATAAATATGATTATTCATATTAATTATGTTGGTTGCTCGAGTGTTTCAAACTACAAGAACATGATACTTTTTCTGCAAATAATCATTAGTTTGACAATATATCACAACAAATCATATCATAACAGTTCTATCCACTTACACATGTGTTCACTTTTCTCCCCCACAGCACACAGCTGTTTTTGCCTACATTTCCTCAGCTGCATATCCATATTTTTAATGTATGTAAACAGTACAAACTCCAGCAGAACAGGTGGTGGTAATGCCCTAATCACACCAATTGCAACCCACCATTAGATAAAAGATGATGACCATAATGCATTGTAGCATGCAATACTGAGTTACAGCCACAAATGCCAGTTCAAATTTTACTGAGCCAAAAAAATACCTTATGTTAACTGTGTCAAGAAGCATCATCGACTTCTCTGGGTTCGGAGGCATCTGGGATGGACCATCAGTGGAAATATGGATTGTGCTCAGACCAATCTGGTCTGTTTGGAAACTGATGCCATGTTCTCTGGACCAAAGATAAAAATGCCGTAGAACTGGCATTTGTGGATATAACTCAGTATTGTACATCTTGACAAAGGTTTCGGAAGTAGGTTAGTAATCCTGAGCCCAGTGGTTCTCTCAGCTACAGATGAATAACAGTTCTTGATGCGGTGTCATCTGAAGGATCAGAGATCATGTTGTTCAGCTGAGCCTTTAACTCTTTCCCTCTTCACACTGAAATACAGTCAGATTCCTGAAACTTTTAATTCTGTTCTGCATCAGAGAAGCTGAAATATCCAAACCCCTTCCTATCTTTCTTTGAGGAACATTGTTTTTAAACATTTCAATAATTTTCTCACACATTTGTTGAGAAACTGATGATCCTTGGCCCTTCTTTGCTCTTAAAGGACTAGATCTTTCCTGGATGCTGCTTTTGTACCAAATGATTACAAATCACCTGCTCACATCACCTGTTTAAAATCACTATCGCTATTTCATTATTTTAACTCATTATTAGTCCTAAATGGCCCCTGTTCCAACGTGTGTAATGTATACAATGTATATTTACAAATAAAATGAAGCTGATCAGACAAAGCATGAGATATTGTTGTGTTCATACTGTCTACAATGGAACACAAGTCAAAGTATATTTTAATATCAATGCTATCTTTTTTAATGAGCATTTTCCATACTGTTCCAACTATTTCTTATTTGGGTTTGTATATTGTCTGATGTGTGTGCATGCAGGAGGATACAGATTCATGCAAAATCATTGATGAGCAGGTTTTGAAGCAGGTTTTACCTTCTGAGCGCCTCTGTGTTTTTGTAGTGTAGAGCCTAGATAGAGAAGGCAGGGCCCTCTTTGAGGCCACTGTTGCAATGGTACATATTCACAATTGCTTTCATTTATTCCTTTTGAAGGCATGTCATATGACACATGACTAGGGTAAACCTGAAGATGTCTGAACATGCAAATCACATGATGATATATTCTGAACAATAGCAGAGTATTAATGTGCATGTAAACATACTCAATGTTGTCCCCCTAACTTAGACTGTCATGGACATGTATGGTATGGCTTAAATATGTTGGCATTTCCATATGGGAAGAGGTTCCAGCAACTAATCTAATAAACTTAGGGTTGAGATAGTGGTGAGGTGAGCGGGTTTAAAAAATAGAACTTAAACCAATTTTATGTAAACAGAAGAAAGACTGCCTGTTAAATGTCAGAAAAGACACTGATTCTTTAAAATGGCAGTGTTGGACATACACCAGAAGGATGAATGGAGAGGGAAACAGAGTTTATGAATTATTAAAATTGACTCATGCAGCAATGCACAACTGCAGAGAGAGATGGAGGTGGGGGGAGACATGTTGACGGATGCTGAGAGGGATGAACAGGGAGGGGGTGGGGTTAAAAGAATGAATGAAATTAAAAGAGGTGAGTCATAGTAGGGTAAAGAGAGAAGGCGGGAGGGATGGGATGAGAGAGAGGAGGGGTAGGAGAGATGGATAATAAGCAGAGTGCCCCCTCCCCTCCCCCTTTACTCCCATAGGGAGATTGGGGGGGTGGAAAAAAAAACCTTTGTGAAAGTTTCTCCGACAGAGGGAAAGAGAGGCAGAGCGAGAGGAGACAGGAGGCAGTCAGGATCCAATTTAGAGGAGAAGGCACAAGTCATACTGTGAGAAAGGGGCAGAAACCAGGAAAGACAAGGAGAGCGTTTGTGCTTTGTGTGCATCAAGGATAGTCATGGCTTTACAGTGCTGGGCAGCTGTTCTCCTGGCTGGACTAGACTTAAGGAAACCTTCTGGTCTGTAGCAGCAGCAGCAGCATCCCTCCTGTTCGCCACCATGCCGTCTGTCTCTCTCAGTCTGCCAGTCGCTCTGGCTGGACCAGCACGCACCTGGGTCTGCCTGTCCTGCATGTTCTGGGTGAGATAAGCTTTCAGAAAAGAATTTGTTATCAACCTCATACAATTGTGAGCACAGAGCTGTGATGTGAACTTGCACGAGATAACGAGACGTAACCTGTAGATTTTACTTTGTAACCTTACAGGCTTCAGTTGCATGATATGGAATCAGGATGTGACTATATGTAAGGAGTGTATGGGTGAATTTAGTACAGCCAAATAGCTAAATGGTCTTATTGGAATTTTGGCCAAGGTGGCAAAAGTAAAGTACATGTGTTATTTACTCCTGTAGATGAACAGATTGACTGACAGGGTGATTTCACTTCTTTACTGAAGGAAAAGTAAAAAAGTACAGGCTTTGATATCAAAGTATAAAGGTAAAAAGTAGGGCTCTGAAAGACATTTCTATCAGCTGGTTGTGTGCAAAACAAGCTGAACCTCAAATACAAAAAGAATCAGACTAATATTAAAAAAAGCAGTAGACAGACAATAGAAAATAATGAATATTAATTTCACTCTAATGTGCAACTGGAAACATGATGCATTTTCTCCGTGATCCATTCTCCCTTTACTGTGTGTTTTGTCTTATTTCATCTTTTAAACATTGTTTTTGTCTTGATACATTTGTCGCTTTTGTCTTGTTGAATAAGAACTCAGGTTGGTCTCATTTTGTATATTTTGATTTAATGTTGCATTCTAACTTATACAACATTAGATCAAAAGTAGCAAAATTAACAAAATAAGTAAGTAATAAGTCAATCATAAAATTAGTAACAATGGGTTTGTTTTCATTTTGTTAGTGCTCTTACGTCATTTTTTTATATGCCTCTTACAATGTTTATGTCTCATTTCATCTTTTACAATGTTTTCATCCTGTCACATTTGACATGACATTTGACACAAGGGATCGTTTTTTTATCTGTATTATTGTTCCATCCATTTTGGTTGAAATCGGTCTTGATGATGTGAAGGCACACAATGATGCAAAATAGAAATAATGTATTAATCCCTAAAATACATTAATACTAATGTAATAACATTGTTTTGGAAATTTAAGGAGAAGAAAGTACAGATATTTGTTGAAGTATCCAGTTTCCACCTCTGGATTTTGGACATAGATTTTTAAAGTTTTCTGACATAATAAGCCAGTTATACTTCATACTAGTACATATGGGAAACCTAATTACATCAAGCTGATGAAGGAATGTATTGGGTGGTCTGCTTGTCGGGGGTTGGGACCAGGCTGTGGGGGGCCTTGGCAAAGTGACACATTTGAATGGGGGAGATATAATGAAGGAGAATGGGAGGGTGTAAAAAGACTAACTGTGCTGTTTACTTCCTCAAGACAAATATGTTGTAGGATCTCTTCAGCTCCACACTGAAAACGTGTCTGCTCTGCCGCCGTCTCCTTTTTTTCAGACCTTCCCACTTTCTTGCTCCCTCGACGTCCCACTCTGTCTCACTGGGACACTCAGCTATTTTTGCTTTCTCTTGTATAATTCAATCTGCTGTGCATTCCCTCTCACAGTGAGGGGTTGTTTGTGCACTTGCATACTCTCTAAACTATGATGTGGTCAGTAAAGAACTGTGTACGTGTGTGTGTGTGACTAAAAGCATTGTGACTGTAGTCTTGACATTTGTCTTCAAACTCTGTGAGTGCTTTTCGTAATTTGTGCAGATATGAAAGAGCATTCCTGGCTCAAACATACAACATTGCATGCTGTTCCCCACTTTTTCAGCTGAATCGAGGATGAAAGAGGAGAATAGCTGACTAGACTACTGAGAGCCATCCTTCCCCATTATACAGTGGGTCGTGTGGGACATGACTGCACACCACTAGCAGTGTTGGAGTTTTTGGTGAGGAGACTGGATAATCTTACAGAACTCTTCATCAGTTAATTACCATTCTTTCTTTAGAGTAGTGGGAGGCGAGCTGAAATCTCAAAGCCCCCTCAGCTAAGCTCTAGGTCACTGATTGACTGCATCAGAGCACTGAATGACAAAGTGGGCTCACTTAAGGGATAAGGCTGTATCGAAGCTCCTGTTTCAATAGCATGTCTTTATTGAGCTCTAAAACAGTTTTAATTTGGACAGAGTTTACATCAGATGATTGAGGTTAGAGTTACAGATAGCCATATCCCTAACCCTGGTAATGCAGTTTCCGTAAGCAATGAAACAACAATCAGGTATCCATCGAAATGTATTGCCAATTTTAACTGAACTGTCAACTCAATGTTAAGAGTTGGATTATCATCATCATTGTTAGAGATAGGCCAGTTAGGTAGGGGTGAGGTACGTGAGCTAGGCTGATAAATTAGATGTCAGCTTTTTCCTGGTATTATATCAGCCTTTTAAGGGGGGACATATTGTGGCAAGGCCTTTCTGTGTGGGGTTTGCATATTCTCCCCATGCACTCTGGGGGGTCAGTTTTCCCCATCAAAAACATGCATAATAGTTCTGCCTTCTCCTGACCAAGGTACTTAGAGTACTTCTGGATGCAGTGAAGTGGCTGCCCACTGCTCCTCATGGAATCGCATCTGGAAGAACAGATTGACAGACTGTGGTAAACGTACCACGTACCAGTAAACGTACTGATTCCACTTCCTTACTGCAGCAAAAGTGAGGTTTTGAAATGTACTCAGAAGCATAAAAGTAAAAAGTCGGCCTCTGAAGGACATTTCTACCAGTTGTGTACAAAGCGAACTGAACCTTAAATATCAAAACAATCAATCTTATAGTAAAAAAAGCAATAGACTGAAAATAATGAATATTAACTTCGCTCCAATGTGCAACTAAACATTATGATGCATTTTCTCGGTGATCCATGCTCCCTTTACATAAGGACATAAGGAAGTTTATTATCATTGGAGTAGTCTACAACGGAATTCTCAGAATTTACTCTCTGTTTTGTCTTATTTCATCTTTTAGACATTGTTTTTGTCTTGATACATTTGTTGCTTTTGTCTTGTTGAATAAGAACTCAGGTTAGTCTCATTTTGTACATACATTGTACATTTTTTACAATGTTTTCGTCTTCTCACATTTGATGTGTGTGATATTCACTGATGGATACACCAAGGTCTCGTCTTTTCTCTGTATTATTGTTCCATCCATTTTATTTGAAATTGATCTTGATGTGAAGGTGCACAATGATGCAAAATAAAAATCAGGGATTATTTACCACAAATGCATTCATTTTCAAAAAGTAAAGAGTAGAAAGTATAGATATTTGATACACCTGCTCGAGAACTCCCTCTTCAGGCAGAAAAATGTGAGTTTCACGCTCCCTCTCTCTTTTTTTGGGCTACATAGTCGGGAGGGGGAGCACCCAAATGGACCTGGTCAAGGTGTCAGCCATAACCTCTTGGCCCACCCTGGGGAACCGCAAGCAGCTCCAACAGTTTCTCGGATTCGCAAACTTTTACCGCCGGTTCATCTGGGGATAGAACATGGTGGCTGCTCCTCTCACCATCCTTACTTTGTCCAAAGTCCCTTTCCAATGGTCTCCGCAGCTGCCACCGCTTTCTCTGACCTGAAGGGCCGCTTCACCACAGCTTCACCACAGCCATCTTCCAGATGCCCAACCAGGAGAGGTAATTTGTAATTGAAGTAGACGCTTCCGATGTGGGAGTGGGAGCCGTTCTCTCGCAAGTTGCACCCAGTGACCAGAAGCTCCACCTCTGCGCCTTCTTTTCCAGGCGACTGAAACTACAACCTCAGTAATCAGGAGCTGTTGGCCATCAAACTGGCATTAGAGGAGTGCTGCCATTGGTTGGAGGATTCAAAGCTTCCGTTTCTGGTCTGGACAGATCACCAAAATCTATAATATAAGAGACTGAACTCTCGACAGGCTCGGTGGGCTCATCGGCCGTGGTCACATATCTTCCTGGATTTTGTCACCAAGTTACCTGTCTCAGAGGGGAATTTTGTGGTCCTGACGGTTGTCAACCAGTTCAGCAAAATGACCCACTTTGTGCCACTGACCAAACTTCCCTCTGCCAAAGAAACCACTAAGCTCATCCTGGACCATGTTTTCCGGCTGCACGACATCCCTGTTGATGTAGTCTGACTGCGGCCCTCAGTTCACGTCTGTGTTCTGGAAAGAATTCTGCAAGCTCCTTGGAGTCTCTGGTAGCCTGTCCTCGGGGCTCCCCCCACAGTCCAATGGCCAGACAGAACACATGAACCAGGTAATGGAGATGACCCTTTGCTGTATGGCCTCCAGACACCCCTCCTCTTGATCACAGCAACTCATGTGGGTTGAGTACGCCCACAACACCCTCACCAGTTCTGCCATGAGCATGTCCCCGTTTCAGTGCCTGCATGTTTACCAGCTACCTCCTGCCTGTCCGCCCAGGCATTCGTGGACCTGGATGCAGGCCTGTATCACCCTACTCCAGTCCATGGAATGCAACACCGTCACAGCAAACCGCCACCGCTCGAGGGCCCCTACATATTTGGTGGGGCAAAAACTGTGACTGTCCTCCAAGGACCTGCCACTACGAGTGGAATCCAGAAAGTTGACACCCCGCTTCGTGGGACCTTTTAAGATCGAGAAGATCATAAATCCTGTGGCGGTCAGACTGAAGCTCCCTCGGTCCATGAGAATACATCAGACCTTTCATGTGTCCAAGATCAAGCCAGATCAAGCTCCTCTGCCCCCACCCTCATTGATGGTGGACTGCAGTACCTAGTGGGCTGGGAAGATTATGGCCCGGAGGAAAGGTTTTGGGTTCCATCCTGGTTCATTCTTGACCACGACCTCATCAGGACATTCCCCGAAGACCACCCAGATCAACCTGCACTGACCGCCTTAACTGCAGGGACACCCCGACCACACACCCGGATCATGCAGCCCAACAATGTTGACAGTCAGGATGGGGCCCCTGGTGAAGAGGACGTCGACCTGACCTTTCGCGACGGCCCATCCAACAACGAGGACGGGTCAGAGATGTCCTTTTTGGCGGAATCGTAGCTTAACCCTATCCCACTACTTAAACACCAGCTCCACCTTAGTGCCAGATTGTTCTTCACGTCATGCAAGACTTTCCAGCAGTCTTCTGCCTGGTCTCCTGGCCCCGACTCTGCCTTCTGTCCCCGACTATCAAGCTCTACCTGTATCCTGGAGAACTCACCTGCCTTCTGTCCCCAACGAGGGTCATGCTTCCCTCTGTGAGGTTTGTTAAGTGGAGACAGGTCAACATGGTGGAACGCCACCACTGGTTAATGCGTTTCACTAGCTTTTCAGTTCTCCACACCGGTCTCTGCACTCACACTTCCTCCCTGTCTGTGTCCAGCAGCAGTTTCAGCCACACCACCCACCTTGCTGCCCTGCTGACGGATCCACACTGGCCAACCACACAGATCCAGCCTGAGGCACTGTATAATCCTGCTTGTTTGTTCTCTTCACTGTCTATCAAATCCTTATTCTGTACATCCCTGCTTCAGTTGTGCTGCATTTGGGTTCCCAACAGTACCATTACAGGTTTCTTATGTCACAATGCAAGTGCAAGTCCAAGTACCATAAGTTACCATAATAAGCATAACAGTCAGATGTGAATTTCCTGGGTTTTCCTTCTGATATCTTAGTGCAGACAGGCATGTCAATTATTTATTAAAAATAGTATGTATGTAGTATGGAATTTTGTGACGCATGCAGAAACAGTCCAAATTTTTTTTTTGTTATTAGTTATTTTTTGCTTAGAACAGTTTAATTTTGGTAAAAGAAAAAAATAGGTCAGAAGTTTAATTTGTGAGTCGTGAAATTATTCACCCCAATGACAGTAATTGTTACTGTTTCCATCTAATATGGCATTTCTGCCATATTAGGCAGAAATATGGCTGCCATATTAGAAGGGTAATTATTTCCTAAATCTGTTTACATTACCTTTTACCGATATACAAAATTTTCCACCTCTCCCTAGTTTTTCCATTTACCGTAATTTACAGACTATTGAGCACACCTGAATATAAGCCGCACCAACTCATTTTAAAAAGAAAAATATATAAGCCTGTACATATACAGGCCGAACTTGTCTATAAGTCACAGGTGTCCACGTTGTAACATGAGATATCTACACAGAAAGATTTTTTTAAATTTTTAGTTACCATAAATAAATGCTTTTTTCCAAACAGTGCCTGTAACATGGCAGCAACACAGCAGTAACAAGGCAGTAAAACTGCAGTAACACGGCTGGTTAAAAAAATAGCCATCCTACCAGCCATAGGCCGTTAGCCTACCAGAAAAGTCATTGATCGCTATCTTCATCTTTCTCCTGCGCACTAAAACTACTGAAGTCATCTTCTTCAGTGTCGGAATTGAACAGCCTCAGCTCTTGTGCTTCCTGCCAGGGCGCCCCCTGGAGGCCGTTAGCCCATAAAAATCTATAGATTAGCTGCATCATTGTTTAAGCTGCAGGGTTCAAAGCATATGAAAAAAGTAGCAGCTTATAGTCTGAAAATTACGGTAGGTTTTTATATGCAAACTGAAAATATGAATTAAACAGCTGGATGGAAACCCAAATAATGTACCTTGAGCAGAAATGTAAAGCTTCTCTCTGTTAGAGGGAACTAAAAGTCAAAGCTTTCCAAGAATTTATGAGGATTGAAGCAAAGAATAATTATATATCTCCTTGATGATACTGTACTGGTACTGCGAGGTGGTGTGGTTTGTGTTGTATGGACATACTGCTTGGGTAGCTGGGAAAGTGAGCACAGCTGTAGAAGTTATTATAAAGCAACAGAGAGGTATACGAGAGTGATAGGAAGAGGAAGGATGCATGTGACAGTGAGTTGAGATGCAAGAAACAGACATCTTCAAGAAGTAGACAAGATCTATTTCTTAGTCTGACCTTAAAAGGAGGAGAGCTTTCCCCTGTCAGAGTGGGATAGGCCTGGATGAAAGCACATTTTTCCATCATGGACACAAAGAAAATGCTTAAGCAAATATTGGAACTCCTTGAAGGACTAAAAGAATAAATGGGAGATGATCTGGATGTAAATGGAGGGCAAAGGATGGATGAAGCAACAGGCCTTGCAAGAAGTCCTTGGGAGAAAATGCTGATCCTCCTCCAAATACTGAATAATTAATGAATGCCAAAAGGAGTTTAGAGAGAGTTTCATCAGGTTTCTCTGAAAGGACAGTGAAAGCAATCAAACACCCTCCAACTGTCCTGAGAGAAAGTTTTTGCAAATTCTGTTGACGGTCAAGAATATCAGGTCATGAACCAATCAACTTTGCATGGCTTTTGCAAACAGTTATTCATAATGAGTACCATACAATAGCAAGTTGTCAGGGATAAAAGAGCTTCATGGGATGATTGATATCTATTAACATACACAAAAAATGTGGTTTCCTCTTGACATAAAGCTCTAATCAGAGGTGGGAAGTACAGATACTTTCTTGCTGTTATTTTAACACAAATATCTGTACTTTCTAGTCCTTACATTTTCAATACAGGCTTGTTATTATTTTTATTTTGTACCATTACACAGATTCCCAATATCAGAACTAATTTCAACTGAAATGGATTGAACAATAACATAAAAGACAAAGATATTTTGTCCATTTTCATTTAATGTTACATTATTTGATTTAATGTAATAAAGAAAATGGTGCAATCTGATGAAAACAACATAAAAGTTGTAAAAAGATGTAAATGATGAGAATGTGTCTGGTAGCTTTTGCCACCTTTGGCTTTACTACTGCTTACAAAGCCTACTGTTTTGTATATGAAAATCATCTATCTGTTTTTCTTTGTTCTTTCTGCCACACCCTCACACCCACTGCTTTTCCAGCCTCCCTTCTCCACCTCAGTCTGTTGCTGGTTTGGAAATACCCCACCTCCCTGAATCTGAGAGTTCCTAAGATCACCTCAAATTTGAGTTGAAAAGATGGGGCCCCTTTGAAACACAGCAACATTTCTGTAATTGTAACAGCTGAATTAACATTGCCCCAGTCTTTTTGGCCCTTAATGGATTTACCATTCAGTTGCTGTTTGGCATGATGTTCACTCTGTTGTTGCCATCCTGTTGAATTTTGTAACTAGACTCATGTTATTATATCTTAGCATTGCTCACTGTGTGTGTTCTCTTGGTAAAAATCTTCAACAACAACAAGTACAACCCTTGCTCAGTTGATTTATGAGAGTTGTTGAGCTTTGTGTAACCCCCCGACCCACTTCTTTTCATTTCTGAAGAGACCCCCAGCTTACTGCATGCTTCACTGGACACATTGGCCTTAAACCTCCCATGGCTTTCTGGCTTTTCCTTGAGGGAATTTTCAGGTCCTCATTCTGCTCTACCCGATCCCAGAATATTAACTGCATATCTTTTGCAGAACCTGCAGAAAAGTTTTTTCTATTGGTGATATAAATTTCCCCTAGCTTCTACTTGAATCTATCTTAAATTAATCTTCTTCATCTATGGTATGACATAAATTCTCGGTATTATTTCTGTTAAGGGAAAACACAGCAAAAATTTGGCAGCTGATGTTTGAATATGTAACATATGAAATTATATGTTTATCCTTTCATCAAACATCCATTAATATTATTGCTGTAGTCACATAAACTTTGACATCGTAGCCTTTGTCTGCTTTGGTTTAATTTGCAGTATTCCCTCATGTCTCTGACGAGCTTTAAGCATCCTGCTCACACCAGAAAGTTTAGTACTTGTCCTTTAATGGTCACAGATGGGACATCAAATAATGAGGATAAATTATAATGAGGCCTACATTCATCAAAAAGGCATGCCATGGCTTTATACCCAGATTATTTTCCTCAATTCATACACTTTTCAGGAGTACATTCATTAGTTTGCTACTGAGATTCTTATGAGGTTCAATATTGAAGATCATGAATGTACTTATGTGAAGTTTGTGTTGTTATCTGTTTTGTTCTGGGAGCTGATGCTGATGCATTTTGAAGCTAACAGTAGCTGATGTAGCTATAGGAAAGCAGAAGAGAGACACTGAAGAATGTGGGTAAGGATTTTCATGGAAAATTCCCTGAGTCCCGTATATAGAAAGGATTGTGGCTGTTAATGTGGATGATGGCTATGAAGACAGTACTTAGCTTCAGCATGCCTTGCAAATTATCAACATGACCAGTCAGTCAGTGCTCATGGTACTGCACTGGGAACAGCCTTATCTGGGCAAGTACTTTTTAAATTTATATTAAGTTACTTGCTATGCTACAGTGCAGTGAGATAACTTGACTGTGACAAAAGGCACTCGAGTGACATCCCGACAAATGTGGCAACATCCCTCCACACTCTTGATTTTAAATTTTGATCATGGTAATCTCACCGTCTCAGAAAATAAACTTGGTTATTCATATTACAAGTCCCACCACCTTTTTGATTTTGTTTGGGCTAGTGAGAGGTGGCATTGATGAGTGCCATGTTGTTCTAAAAGTTGAATTAATTTCAGTGCAGCAGAAAAAAAATGAAAAAAATGTGTCAACATGCTGAGGACGTTTTTCCTTCAAGGACATTGATCACTGAACTTCACAGAATTTGTGCAAAAAATATAGACTCAGGGCAAAAACAGCTATCTGTGGAAACAGGGCCGTATTCTCGGTTTACTGAATGAAAACTTGTTCGATAACACACTTTTTGGCATTTGCTTAACTTTGTGCCTGACAGACTGAATAAGGAGTGGGCAGAAATCTTATACGTGTGACCTTAAAGTAAAATGGCTGTGAGACTCTTGAGATCAAGGGAGGTCAAAGGCCCCCATTAGAGCTGTGGGGACTGACTGCAGACTAAACTCTGGAGTTGGATCTGGTAGCAATTACAAATGCAAAGCTAAGAGGAAGCTCAATATGGGTGATAGGCCCCAAGCATTTGAGCCAGGATCCTGCAAAACCAATTACCTGCAATTATGGTACACAGTTGATTACAATGGTAGTGATGTAGACCTCCCAGAGTGTCAACTCAAGTTCACAGTACAATACAACTGCCTACATTTTACGAGAGGTGAGAAAGTAGAAATCATGATTCAGATTGTGGACCATGATCCTTCCTCAAATGACTGTCATATGATCTTTTGGCCAAATTGCAAATTTATTATACTGCTGTTACAGTATACATTTCACATTTACAGTATAAATGTTTTGTCACAGTATTTTAGTGATTTAATTACAAAAGTGAATCGAGAAGTAAATAGACAATGCAAGCTTGAGTCATTTGTTTGTCCACAGTTGCTGTTCAGAAAAGTACAGTGCTCTGTTTATCAAATTGATGTTCAGTGCACAAAGTAATCTTATATGGACATACCTCACAAGTACTGTGTGCAACACACTCATTGCCAACTAAAACAATCCTTACATGCACTTGAAGCCTCATTTTCACTGCCGTAGCAGAACAAAGCAGCCAAGATACACTTATGTAAAAGATATTTTAAGTCACTGTTGGCTTTACACAGCAACAAAGCAAACACTGATTAAATCCAGAAAACATGTCACTTTATTAACTCTGACACCAGAGCACGTGTACATTATCCCAAGTGAATTTGAGAGTTGTGAGATCATGAGGCATAAAAAATTGGAGCTTTTTTTCATGATGGTGCCATGTGTTATGTCTGGAGTCTCTGAGGAGATCTTTCTTGGCACCATTTCTCCAATCTCTCCATCAAAGACCCCCACCTAAGAGGCCCACAGAACTTGTTAATGCCTTGATAACCTCCAGATTCTGTTGTGATCTAAGACCTCATGTGGATACCTATGCATTCGAGTGTGAGGCCCAGCAGTGCTTATAGGAACTGGCACTGGCAGCAGCCTGCTGAGCTGCCTGTGCATTTGTCTAAAGGGGATAAGGGTTTCAATTTGAAAGATTCTGTCTTTTCTAATTTATATTCAGGAAATTGTATATAAATATTTCGATAGCACTTTACATTACAGCTGGGTAGACCCATGATCCATGATCCATGATCTGAATCACAATTTTCTCACGTCTCATAAAATGTCAAGTCACAACCAAACTACATGTTTTTCTCTAGTTTCTGGAGGCTTAGGCTGTGTGTGATGGCTTTTTGTTGTTGTCTGATAGAAACTGTGTATTTTTGCATCATTTTGGACCGACATTATTGCAATATTTTGACAATATCTAGATGAAGTAAACATGAGTCCACAGTTTACTAACTGTATATACATCTGTGACACTGCAGTGTTTAATTACCTAGACTGCGGTGGCCTAATCTGTGCCACTGTAGTTTTATAATGAATCAAAAACGCATTTACATTGTGATATAACTCTAAAGCATCTGTATACTTTTCACTTCATGTTGGAGTTCAGATGCCGGACCAATGCTCACAGACTTATAGTAATTATTCGCTGTATGAAGTCATCATTTTGTCAGTCATTATTTCTCGCCACTAAACAACACATTACACATTAGATACATTAGATTTAAGAATGTCAAATTTAACTTAACTACACTTTCACACATTATACATTCAGATCTTTTGCATCTATACTTAATGCGAACAGATGCAAATGTATCTTTATAAACAGACTGAAATAAACTCACCAGCCCAGCAAACTATGCTAGCAACATTAATGCTACAAATCCATAGGTTAAAGCAAGGCCTATGTGCAACGCTTTCTGTAATACCATAATTACACTGGTATATAGGACATTTAAAAAGAAGGTGGCAGAGTAGATGACAGAGTAGTTTTGACAATGCAGTTTTTTTGTTTTAAATTTTTTTTTATTGACACAATCTGTACGATCCCTCTGAAAAGGTAGATCATATGCCAAATTATGATAAACTACAGCTCAGTAATAGTTTGGTAATAAAGAGGTAATCATTAAGTAATACCATGCAGTTATCATAATAGTAACTAGGTAATAGCTTGATAATAACATTGGGTCTATCTGGATAATTAGACTAAATAACTAAGTAACAGCATAATGATGAGCCAAAAACAAAGGTTAATTCATGAGGAAACACATTTAAAGATAGCAACAAGGCAAAACTATTATATTCCCTTTTGTTTCAAGGTACAAGATGATTTGTTTAACACTATGAGTTGTGCAACATGAATCAGGGCTATAAAATACTAGGCTACTACCTGTTTCTATTTTATTTCATGGTAATGTTAGGTTAAACCAAACAACAAGAGGCATAAGCCAATCAGAACTTAGAATGCACACAAGAAAACCAATCAGGTTCTGCTTCTTTCTCATTTGACCACACTGCATACTGAGAAAATGAGCAGAGATCACAAAGAGTTTGGTGGAGATGAGAAAATGCCACGCAACGTGATGTTTAAGAAACAACATTTTATTGTTGGTCTCAAGAACAGTATCAAATGCAGGCAAGTCAGATCTTGCTAAGGAGTTTATTTTCATTGCAAGATACTATTAGGTACTATGCTAACCAGGTAGCGCTAACTTCCTAATGTCAGTGTAGGAGCTAGTGCTATCATTAAGAGAAAAGCAGCAGAGACAAGTATTGGTGTAAATTTTTAAGCACATCTCTATAAGAAGGTGTGTCTGTCTGTCAGTCCCCTTTACAGTTACATCAAGAATGGTTTGATAGAATGACACAAAATTTGGCACAAACATTCCCTTGGACACAAGAATGTACTGAAAGGATTTTTGTGGCCAAAAGTCAAGGTCACGCTGACCTCGTGTTTGTCCATTCTTCGTAGCACAAAATTTCAGGAACCCCTTGAGGAATTTTTTTTCTAATTTGGCACAAACTGTCACTTGCACTCAAGGATGAATTGAGATTTTTGCAAAATCTTGTGAGAGTCCGTTGCTGTGACAGAGATAGGCCTCCAACAAAGTTAATTTTTTGCTGATCTGTGTGTCTGACAAAATATAATTTTAATGTCAGAATGTACAGAAGATATGTGGCTTGTGAAAAGTGGGGCAAAGTTTTACTTGGGTGATTTTGGGGCAAAAAAATCTTTCAAAATCTGTAAATCACATTCACTTCAGAATCTGCCTCTATGTTAATGTTGTGTCATGCTTAGCATTTTCAGTGTCTATCATTGTCTCTACAGCTGTTTGCCATTGTCTGTACACACAACACCTATT